>PVKA01002096.1:0-131844 GCA_004027165.1 Ctenomys sociabilis
TCCTTCCTTCCTCCCTCCCTTCCTTCCTTCCTTCCTCCCTTCCTTCCATTCTTCTCATTTTTTTCTTTCTCCCACCTCCTTTTCTTTTTCTCCCTTCATCTCTAAAATAACACTCATGTAAGCCATCATAAGTATAGGCATATACATGGTAAAAAGTGAAAGTGCGCCTCCACCCCACTGCCTTCCCGTGCTGCAGGAGCCCTTTTCAAGCTGTTACTGGCAGCCCACGCCTTCCCGTGCCCCCTGTCCCTGAGCGACGACAGCGCCTCCTCAGCATAAACAGGCCCGTCCTGTCTGCAGCATTCTCCAGCTTGCTTTTCTACTTGGCGGCTTTCCATGTGGCAGCACATATAATTCACTTCTTTCTTCTTAATGGATGCAGAAAATTCCATGGTTTGCGTGGCCTGTAATTTCCTCAGCCAGTTCCCTGTCGAGCAGTTAGGTTGTTTCCACCTCTTCCCAGTCTACGAAGCCTTGGTTTTTATTTGTGAAAGCCCTGGGAAGGCTGCTCGGCAGCAAATCCAGCTCCACACGCCGCTGCTTCTTGGTCCTCCTCCTTTCTCCATCCCCCCACCCGCCACTCCCCAAGTCTCCATGCTCAGCTCAGCCCCTCCCGCCCTCGGCCTTAATAGCATGTGACACTTGGCACAAGAGCCACTGAGCCCCAGAGAAGCCTGGTCCTATCTCTGATGTGGCTGCATCTCTCTAAGTGCTCTTGTTAATCTTTTATGACGGATGCCAGCGAAACCTGGGAAACGCACCAGCCTGGATTCTTAAAGTATCTGCTCACACTAACTTAATGTATTCATTTATTCAGTGTGACAGTAAAGGAGGGGGGACAGTGCTGTGACTGCAGAGGCAAGCTTCAGAGGGAGATAAGGACAAGGGGGAGAAAACTGACGTTTAGGAAGCCTCCACTGGGTACTGGGTGGCTCACAATAGTAAACACACATGCCCAGCAGGTCATTAGAATGTTCCCATTTTGTAGATCAGAACATTGAGATGGGCCCAGGGACCAAGATTGAATACTTGACACCACATGTTGCACTGACCCCACCTCTGGGTGAGCTGAATCAACCACTGAGACCAGATGGGGTGGCGCATGCCTGCAATGCAGGCACTGGGGAGGCTGAAAACAGGAGGATCACTACTGAGTCCAAGCTATATAGTGAGACCCTGAACCAAATGCATAAATTAGAAAAAAGAAAAAGAACACTGAGATGAAGCTACTTGCCCAAAGATAGGTAGACAGGCAGAGCTGAGATTCGAACCCACAGGTGTCTGATAGCCAAACTCCATATGGTTTGCACCCAACTCTGCTGCCTCCAGATGAATGTCACATGACGGTAGTGCCTGGCATTTATTAGTCTCTTGCTGTGTGGCACGAGCCATTTGAAGTTCAGCACGGATACGAGAAGCATGTGTGCAATGCTATTGGAGATCCCTATAAACAGAAATCATTGTTATGTCCATCTTACAGACCCAAACGTGGGGCTTTGAGAGCTGAAGTTTGTCCCCTGCAGTGACAGGGAGAGCTGGGCTCTGAACCTCAGGGACAGTGGCAGTTCCTGGGTGAAGCTGCTTTCCTGCTTACCCCTCTCCTGGATGAGCAGACAGGGTAGAGTTTTAGGGGTACTACGTAAGTCAGTCTGCAGCCTGGTGCTCCTCTAGGCCCCTGGCTGGAGGAGGGGGAGGAGCACAGCTGCTCCCTCGGTATATATGACAGGCATGGCTGGGCAAGGGCCATTGGTGGCATGGGGTTTGCCTGGGCTTGGCAGTGTTAGCAGTTCAGGCCTCCCTGCTTTACTAGGCTCATCAGCAAGTGCAGAGACCCCTGGGCTGGAGGCAGCTTGGTGTCTGAGGCCACTTTAGAGCATTGCAGGACGGAGGTCAGGAGGGGCAGAGTTGGGTTACCCTGGAGCTAGAGGGTCAGTTACATCGGGAGCTCTGCAGTAGAGGGGCAATGGGCTCTGGTCTCCGTGTTTGAGCAGCCTTCCCAGCCCTGGTTGCCGATGACTGGACAAAAGATAAGGGTGAAGGGAGAAGGACCTGCCAGGGATGAGCTGAGGACCCAGTGGGGTCCACATCACCTGAGATCATGTCGGAAATGCCTCAATTTCCCACCCCGACAGAGGCTTTCTGCCCAAGCCCCTGGGTGAATGCAGGCACCAGTGACTGCGCTGGAGGCTCTGGGGGAGGGGAAGGCTTGCGTGATGGGGGAGGAACATGCATGCTCTCTGGCCTGGGCTGCTTTTGCCACACCCAGATTCAGAGCAGACAGCAGAGGCTGAGGCTGGGGTGTAAGTCTGAGTATTAACATCCATTAGAATTCCAGGGCGTACGGCTAGAGAAGTGGAGGGTCAGGGCTCATCCTGGCCTCCAGTATTTACAGCTGGAAAAAAACAGCCTCACCCAGGGTAGGTTCGGAAGGTCACGGTGTTTGCTGCTATGGTCAGAGGGTCTGATTTGCGGCAGCCGCATGTGCCCTTTGTGGTTTGTTTGCGTCTCCACACAGGTGAGCAAGTACATCTTAGACATCAAATGTCCAAAACAAAAAAACTATCATCAGTGGTTTGGAGACAGCAGATATGTATTTGTGGGTTTGAACTGAAGTCAATTTTCAATGCCTGAGTTTTTCAAGGAGGGGGTTTGGTCTTCTAATGGGTGTGGTCCGAGGACGTGCCTGAGCCTGAGCAGTGGCCCATCACCTGCCATCCTTGAGCCGCCTACTTCCTCCTGGACAGACCCCCCTCCCCACATCTCAGGGCCACAGAAGCACAGAAGTTAGTGGTCTCAGTCACAGCAGGTGGCGCAGGTCAGGTAGAAGGCAGGGACTAGGGAGAAAGTCCATACCGAGGTCCCCAGCCTCCAAGGCAAAACCAGTGGCTCCCCAGGGCTCCTGAAGGGATCGTGGAGGCACAGAGGGCAAGGTCGATGCCTGCAGAGCATGGAGCCAGCAATGGGCCTGAGCAGCGAGGGAGTCCTTACCAGGAGGAGAAGCCTGCGACAGACATAGACACTTACTGTTTGGGTACAGAGGCATGCAGTGTGTTAGAGCCCCCAGGGTTAGATCTGAGTGACAGGTAGGGCCTCAGCCTGGAGAATGCAGTTCTGAGTCAAGTATCATTAACACAGAAGCTATGTGTAGCAGGTACTTACTCTATACCAGACACTGGAGTAAGGACTTTGCTAGGTTCTTCGACCATCTAATCATGAGCAGTAGAGTTGACTGTGTGCTAGGAATCTACATTTATGAACTTACTTAGTGTTTTATAAGAGCCTTATTATAGGTATAAACTGTATTTCCCATTTTGTTTTTTTTCTTCTGTAATTTAGGGAAGGGTCTACAGGGTGTTCAGGGTCTCAGTACTAGATTGCACTCATAGCGATCCACCTATTTACAGCCTCCCAAGAGCTGTAAGATTACAGGTGCGCACCACCACAGCGGTCTCAATCATCTTCTCAGTGAGCCCTGGGGGCAGGGCCGGCATACCCCGGGGATCCCACAGCCCCAGCACCTGTGTGCAGGCACTTTAACCCACTGAGCTATTTAGCCTATTTGAGCTATGTTCTAGATCACAGAGCTAGAAAGCACAGAAACCAGAATGGCATCTGCTTGAGACCAGTGCCCAAACTCTTCACCCCCAGCCTTGCAGAGCATCAGTGCCATGCTGCCTGGTCAGAGAGGGACCTGGCAAAGCAAGTGCTTCCCGCCGTGCCTGTGAGATGCAGAGATGGAACTCCTTGCTGCCTGACTGGGGAGAAGAGGTGCTGTCCATGGGGTGCAGCCCGCAGTGCTGGAATGTGCTCTTACGGGCTCCAAAGAGCTGACCATGCACAAGCTCTTTCCAGCTCAGCATCCACTGACGCCATACTGCTTGCTTGAAATCAGCCATCAGGAAGTGTTTACACTGCAGCAATCGGCAGGCACTACAGATTAGGAATGGTTTGTTTCTACAGAGGCAATGTCCCCATTTCCACTGATCAGACCTGAGTGACTAGAGACTCGAGGATGCCGTGTGGGGGCAGAGAGAGAAAGGGTACATCAGGAAGATAGGTGTGTTCCCACTGGGACCCAGAATACACCCACATATTCAGCAAATGCCATGTTTAGTGGCTCACATATGTCCTGGGCCCCTGGGAATTCTTTAGTGAACTAGAGAGACTTTCTGAAGCTTCTAGTCCATCAGGAAAGGTGGATAATGAGAAAGAGAAAGAAATGAAGTTGTACATTTTTTACACTGTCATAATAGGAAGGAAACCAGAGAATCTAGTTGTAGAATGGATCGAGGAAGGTGACTGGAAAGAGTCGGCATTTTACTAGAGATGTTTGAGATGAAGAAGAGTTAGCAAGACCTGAGCCAGTGGCAGAATGTGGGTGAGGCCCCAGCACCGGCAGGAGAGTGGGGAGCTCCATCACTGCAAGCACACAGTGGGCAAAGGGGGGCATGCCCAGGAGCTGCAGAGCCCTGGGGCCCAGGAGAAGAGGCCTTAATTACTTTTCTCTCATTGCTACGACAAAATACTCAATACCCAAAACTAAGGAAGGAAAGGTTTATTCAGCTCACAGTTAGTGGAGGTTTCAGTCCCTACTCAGCTGGCTCCAAGGCAGAGCGGCACATGGCAGAGGGCAGCCACTTATGGTGGTGGAAAGCAGCAAAGAGCAAAAGGAGGAACAGCTCCGGCAGCTAGCAGGCCTCTCCCTTCCTTATGTTGCATTCAGGGTATCCACCCCAGGGCAGATGTAGCACTCATATCTATAACCCCAGCACTGGATCATGAATTCATCACAAACTCTAGAACCCTGCCCCATGACTTCTAGAGTCACGGGGCTTTGTGGAGACACCTACACTGAATCCATAACAGTGACACACATCGGAGCTCCCTGTAGGAGACAGAATCATGGGACAAGCTGATGTGGGCATCAAGGAGAGGAGTGGAATGGAGCCTGTGGCCAGTCCAGATCTCAGGGTATTTGAGCAATGTCGACAAGAGGCCCAGAGCAGCCTTTCTGAGGTCAAGCCAACTTTGCTGCTTACTGACAGTGTAGTCTTGGGGAAGTGACTCAGCACCAAGAGCCTCAGTTTCCCCACCAGAAAAGCAGCAGTCATAACTGTTTCTACTTCTCATGTTGCTCAGAGGCTTCAATGAAGTACTCTGTGCACAGAGCTTAGACCAGCACCTGATATCATGAGCACCTACCAAAGGACTACTGCTGTTATTCTGCTGGTCATGTCAATGCCTACCATTAAGAGAATGACCTTCGCCAGGCAAATCATCTTGTTTGGAGAGAAAATGTTCAGGAGAAGAGGCCCCAGGCACCACTCCTTTCCCATGTTTGCATTCTCTTCCCCAGCGTGAGCTTGGCAGGGGAGGGTGTTCAAAGTAAACACAGGTTGGCGCCTCGGAAAATATCAGGGTAGGCAGCGCAGCGCTGCAGAGAACAGGCTGGCGTTATGCTGACCTCATCGGGCCACTGTGCGCCACGGGCGGGCCCTCTGCCCGGCACCTGTGCCATCCGGTCCCTTTACTGGTGTGGCTCGGGATGAGTCACCGCTATCGCTCACCGCTTCCTGACCTGGATGCTGTGATTCACAGGGCCCCGAACTTGACTCCAGGGTGGCAATAAAAGGTGGGGGAGGGCAGTGTCAGAGGTATTCGAGGTCTGGGCATGCTGGGAGGGAGAGGACAGCCGATCCTAATGCAGTCTTGCTGAGCCCAGGGGCTGCAGCCATAGGAGATTCTCACAGCGCATGGTGCCTCTGCAACAGGTGACTCTGCTTGCCTTCCACGTGGGAACTAGCTATTAAATCCGCTGCCTAAACCGCACGTCTCTGCTACTCCAAGACCGCAGCATGAGTGTGTGAATGAGCCCCCAAGCGTGCAGAGCTGCCCTACCAATTAAAGCAGTCAGAACCACAATAGAAGCTTGCGGTGTAAATGTTCTAAAAATTGAAAGAAAACGGAGCTTTTCTATCATGTTACATTTCTTTTCAAAATTGTGGTGAGATACACATAACAAGAAGTTTACCAAGCTCCCTCCTCTTAAGCTGGGTTCACAGTTCAATGGTATTAATCCTATTTACATTGTCACAGAACCATAGCCGCTGTTCACATCCAGAATGTTTTCATCTTCCTAAATAGAAACTCTGTTCCCTTTAAACAATAACTTCCCACTCTGTCCGCCTCCCTCACCTATTCCTGTAGCTTCTTTAAGCTCCCACGTGACAAGAGTCACGTGGCATTTGTCCCGTGCTGTCTGTCTGACCCCACTTAGTGCAGTGCCTTTGAGGCGCATGCGTACTGCAGCACATGTCAACGTTCCCTTCTTTTCTAAGGCTGCAGTGCAGCTTATTGTGCGATCCAGCACTTTCTGTTTAGCCGTTCATGTGCTGATAGACAGCTGGTGTGCTGTAGATTTCAGTTATTGTTACAGTAATGTTCTTGAGGCTTAGTCAGCTGGGGTGACTCAAAGTAAGGAAATCCCGTAAAAATAGAAGATAAGACTGGGGAGATGGCTCAGTAGAATAACGCTTGCCTGGCAAGCGCAAAGGCCTGAGTTCAATCCCAGGTACTGCACAAAAAATAAAAATAAAATAAAATAAAATAAAATAAAACATGACAGCTTCTGTTTGACCAATGTTTTCATATATAAAAGGGCTTTTTGAAACTAAGGTGTGAAGTTTAGCCCAGGAGTTTAAAGGCCAAACAGATAGGGATTGCAATCCTAGCTTTGCTAACTATGTGCTTTGGACAAGATCTTTAAGTGTCGTCTGTCTCAGTCTCTTGAATATGTAATGTGAAAAGTAATGGCCGGTGTGGGCAGTTATCAAGCTACTAAATGAGAGGACGGGGTGAAAACGTTGAGCGGAGCCTGACACTTAGTACTCAACGGATTTAGTTGTTGATTTCATTGTATCTATCCAGTTCAAATGGGAATCTATGCTTAGATAAAACAGTTGACATCTATCCCATACAATGGATAAGAAGATTAAGTCACTTAATTGATGACAGGACTCAGATAGGAACTCCTAACTTTAAAATGTGGGATGACCTGGAAACAGGCCATATTTGATCTACATGTCAATCCAAGCAATTGCCACTACCTGCCTGAAAAGCAGTGGGAGAGCACTCTGGGGTTGACTGGCAATGTCTGCCATGGGTGTGGCAGAGGGACGTGGTCCACGGCAGACACACATCCGCCATCTCTCACCTAAATGCTAGTCTTACCTTATAACATCTTTTAAGTTATTAAAAGAACTTCTGAAGAAAAATATAATCACCTGCTTGTGCTGTCAACCATTTTTATTACAAAGATAATAGAAACACACTAAGCAATGAATGTTAGATTTCTAGTTTACCTATGATCAGAGACCAGAAGGTGCTTGTCCAAAGTGGTTAAGTTGAAAATCATGATTAGCAGCTGATGCCATACCAGAAGGTTCCTTGCTGTGGGCAGAGTCATTCTAAAGCAGCGGCCTTTCCAGCACGGCTCAGGCACCACGGGGCGGTCCTGGGAGGTCCAAGGCTCGGTCCTAGAGCAGCTACTCTCAGCCTGGATGCAATGAGGGTGAGCCACACCCCCAGGCGTGGAGGTCCCACACTCTTCCTCTGTACTTGATGGTTCCTTTTCCACCCTGCCCCCATTGATCGTACATCACATTTATAGTGGGAAACCTGTTCTCCCACACAAGACAACATGCAGGGCGCAGTCAAGATTTTCTGGAGAAACAAAGAGTGGAAATGTAATTCCGAAAGACCTGTGATTTCCCATGGAATATTAGATACAGCATGTGCAATAAATAAAATGGCAAAAGCCGAGGTCGGTGGGGTACCCACTGCACTGCAGGCACTGTGCAAAGCTTCTGATAATCATTATCTCATTTGGTTGTCCTCATAACCCTGTGAATTAGACACTACTGTTTTTTCTAATTTACAGACACAGCTGAGGATTAGTGAGGACAAGAAACTTATCTGAGTTTACACAGCTGGGGAGTAGTAACATTAAAGAGCTGAACTCAGGCAGTGCAACTTCAGAGCCTCCAATCCCAGCAACTCCTGCAGTCCTCGGTCTACGGCCCCCACGGGAGACCCCCTAGCACCCAGCCTCACACTAGGCTACATTCTCTTTTCTTCTTACTCTCCTTTTCTCATCTCCTTCCTTCTAGACAAGCATGGCAAACCCACCATTTTCTCCCTTCATCATTCAGAAAGTTCTGAGTCTCCCCAGCCCTTGGCGCCCAACCTCCTCTTCTGGCTCAGATTCCATCAAAGTTCTCGGCACAACAAAAGGGCCTCACATATAATGTAAATGTAAACCTTTGATGTGAGGCGTGTGGACTCCTCTTCTAATATGCATGCTTTCTGCTCCAGGGCAGGGCAGGGCCAGCTGTGTGGCATGTGGCCGCCACACTCCACTCCCGTACCCACGGCCCACATCGCTAATTAATCACAGCACGGCTTTCTGCTGAGCCCAGACGTAGCTTCAGAGTCCACAGCAAAGCGCCCCAGGAAGACGCTAGCCACGAATCTGATCCACCGCGTGAGATGAAGCCTTCCCGCTTCCTTCCTCAGGTTTCTTGATTCTACCAAGAAAGGATCACACCACCTAGGAGAGGGGAAACAAAGCCCATTTCTATCATAGGATGAAGCCAGATTTAGTTGGAGCCCTTAGACTAGAGTTGATTCTTTTCCTGAGATTTTCCTGTGATGCAGCCTGCACAGTTTGGTGCTGAAGGCCCTTGAATGAGAGGCAGAGGTCCAATAGCTGGCCATGGAGACATCCACCAGGAACCATACTGAATGTAAACCAGATTTTCCTGTTTCCGGGGACTGACTGTTTCCCTATGCTACCCTAGAGCTTTCTCATCATGTTTGTATCCCTGCCTGGTTGTGACTGGTCTGTGGGTTACTAACAGAGAAGTCACAGTCCAAGCTTCCCTACAGCCACGTATGGGAGAAGCAGCCTCCAAGACCGTGTGATGGAAATGGGGTTGGCCCAGAAGTGAATCTCCCAAAGTAGGAGTGGGGTCTCCTGTCCTTATGGCTTCTTGAAGAACAGAGGGTGGAACTCTGAATCTCATCAGAAACTGAATCTCAGACACCCTACCCCCAACTCTCGGACCCTGGCCTCCCTGAATCTGACCCATTAGCTATATCTTGGGGACTTCAAGATGCTAGGAAGCCCTTGCTGTGGCAGACACTGAGCTCCACCCCCTCAAGGAAGGAGGGAGGCAAAATAAACCCCTTCAAGCTTCAGCAATGGACATTTCATGAGGCACCTGCTGTGTGTTTGCAGTGTGCCAGATGTATTTAGGGCCAGGGTTATGGTTCATATCTAGGTGTTCCCCCAAAGCTGCATGCACTAAGATGGGGCATTTGCAAGGTGATTGAAACATAGGGGAGGGCTATAGCTGACTTGCTATTAAGAGTGGGGTCCGATAGGAAAGGGGGAATCACTGGGCATGAGATCTGGAAAGTTATATCTCCTCTCTTTATTCCTGTCTCTTCCTCCCTCCCCTTCCTTCTCTCTCTCTTCCTTTCTCTCTCTCCCTCTCTCTCCCCCTCCCTCACTCCCCTTTCTCTTTGTCTATCTGTCTCTCCCTCTCTCCCTCCCTCTCCCTCCTTTTCCTTCCCTTCTCTCCTCTCTCACTTCTCTCTCTCCTTCCTCACTGCCATCAGGTAAGCAGATTCTTCCTCCTAAGCCTTTCCATGCTGAAACATGAGGCAAAATAAACCACAAATGCTTTAAGTTGAAGATGTCAGGCATCTTGTGCCAGCAAGGGAGACAGTGACAAACAAGTCACTCTCACATTCCATCTCAGAGCAGTTGAGGAACAGAGGTTTACTTCACTCCATTCCAAAGAAGGAAAAGGCAGGTCTCAGAGAAGAGTAGGGCTAGCTCAAGTCATGTAATTGGTGAGTGAGCGGTAGAACTGGAATTCAGACCCAGGCATTGCAAGACTAGGAATCCAAGGAGCCTGTCACCTGAGCTGCATTTTTCATGGGAATCAGCCAGGGTGAGGCAGCTCCCTGTCTCCAGCCCTTCTCCAGGTCTCTGGAGCCAGGGCTACTCCCCATGCAGCTGAGGTGGAGGAGCAGATGGCGCTGAGGGCAGCTGCCTGCCATTGCTCCCGAGCTTCCTGACAGCCTGATCCTGTCCTCCTCCCAACACAGGGACAGAGCCCATAAGAGGCTTGGCCAGGGAAAGACTGTGGCTCGGTTCTCTAAGGAACTGGCTCTTCTATACAATGGGGATATTAATGTTCATCTGGAAACACTGTTGTTCATACTAAACTCAGTGTGTGGAAGAGCCAGCCCTGAGAGCTTCCAGATGCATGGTCGGGCCTTACTATTATTATCTCTTGATTTCTGGTTCATAATCTATAGATCTGAGGATAAACACATCTAAACGTCTTACCATCAAAAGTATGGTTGTTGCTTGGAAGAACAGAAATGCCTGATTGGATCAATTTAGAGATGAAATATTTGTCTAAGTGTTTTTATTCCTTTTCTTACAAAGAACTTTTTTAATCAACCAAGCTGTGAAATCAATTACAACCATAACTGCAAATTACTTCATTCCCAGATTATGAATCACAGCATAATTTCAAAGAACGAGAGAAGATTGCCATCAGCCTCACCATCATTACCATTATCATCTGAAGACCTTCCATCCCAGGCTGCCGGGCCCATCACATCCTGAGTCTCAAATTCCACCTGTGGTTACAAGAGAGGGCCTCCAGATTCCCTTCTGCAAATAAGGAAGTTCAGAGAGCAGAGCAGCAGGGTCAGACTTGAAAATTCCCCTCTGACTTGAAAATTCGCAGGGTTTTCACTTTCTCTGCCAGCTTCTAATATCACTCAGGATTCTTGCTCTGCTCCAGCAGCTGAGAGTCTGCTTCCCTCAGTCTGGGGTGGGTCCAGTTCGTATCATGATTGTTGGAAGCACATCTGTCAATAACATCATCATATAAACAGGCCACATTAAGCCTTTGCAGAGACCAATCTCAGTTCCTATCTGGCCGGGGGCTCTGCCCAGCTCTTGGGTCAGCAGCATACATGCCACAGCAGAAAACCACCCTGCTCAGCACTGCCATCCCCAAGAGAGACCGAGGTGATGCTCTCGATTTTGGCCGTGCTACCAGAGCCCTGACACTTTGCTTCTCCACTATAGCCAAGCAGGCTCCATCTGCTTACAGAGCAGGAGCTTGGTGCGTGCTGGTGGCCAAGGCTGAGCCCACACCCTTTGTTCCTGTCTTCATCTCTGCCTTCTTGTGCTCTTTTGGTCCTTACTGCATTGAGGAACTCCACACATGCTGGCTGGGAACCTGCCCCTCCACCCTCTTTGGCCTCCTGGAACTCTGCTTGGCCTCTCACAGTACGTAGACCCCAACCCAGAACAATGCCATCAGGATTTGGAGGTGAGGCCCAGCTATAGCATCTTGCTTTTGTTTGATTTTTAATCATCCTCTAGCTTTTTTTTTTCTTTCATACAACCAGTGTTGAAAGCTACTGATTCTAGCTAATCCCCTTGATTGAAATGTTACTTCCTCTGGAAGCACTTCCCAGCTTCCTTCCCACCCCACCCCGAGACTAGACTCAGCCCCCCCCTTGCCTGCTCTCCTCAGCAGTCTCCTCCAGGGAGCTGCCAGTTCTGTGATCAGAGTGACAGCGTCCACCTTGCCACTGCCAGGTCCTGAGAGCCTGGTGTTTCTCGCTTCCTGATAGGAGGCCAGACAAACCTCTAGATGTGCAGCACTTGTGCACTGGGCCTGGTCTGGGCCCAGTCTGTGCTGGGCTGCAGTGGCTGAGAGCTTGGTCGGCCATGGACCTTGAGGTGCCTAGAGCCAGGCAGGGAAAGCAGATGTGTGAGCAAGTCGCTGCACTGGGACCTCACGCTGAGAGGCTGCTTGACAACTCTGCGAGGCCTTTGCATGCCACCTCGGCTGGCCAGTACTTGTGATTGTGCTTTGCAGGCCTGGGAGGTGGGGAAAGAGTGAAGGCAAAGGAGACAACTCCACCAGGGGTGTGGAGGCCCCAGGTCTGGAACTGAGCGAGGGGTGGGTGCTGGAGGGGGAACCATCCTAGAACCCCGGTCCTGGACCACAGTAGGTGCTTACTCTGATTTGTTGAGTGAATAAATAAGTGCTATGATGTAGCAAGTCAATCCTCAGAGAACTCAGCTGGATGTCCATGTGATGTTTAGGATTTTCTTTGCCACCATATTAGCTGAAGAAACACAGCTTGGAATGTAGTTCATGACCTACAAAGGCCTAGAACCGTTTGTGGTTAGAAGAATGAACTCTATGTGGCTGGGGAGATGGCTCAGTGGAATAAGGGCTTCCCTGGCAAGCCCAACGGCCTGAGTTCAATCCCTGGCTCCGCCAAAAACCAAGAACAAAGTCTGAAAGCCAAAGTGATGTTTAACATAACATACAGTCCTTTATGTGAGTCTTTCAAACATCATGAAAGAGACTGAGAATCCACAGTCATGTGGCTCAAAGTGCTGTTCAGTTTTTCTAGCTCTGTCTCTGTCTCTGTGTCTCCTGTGTGTGTGTGTGTGTGTGTGTGTGTGTGTGTTCATTTGTTGAGATAATGTCTTGCTAGTAGTTTAGACTGGCCTTTAATTCTCTGTGGCCTTGAACTTGCAGGGCTCCTCCTGCCTTAACCTCTCCAGTGCTGAGATTACAGGCCCTTGCCACCACACTCAGAAATCACCCTTATTTGCCTAAATTCTCTCCACCCACATCTGAGCCAGATTCACCAGCCCAAGTCCATGAGCCCGGTGCCTGCCCTACTGCTCTTCCTAGGCCAGGGACAATGATAGGGAAGCACTGATTTCCTAGGAGAGGACATACTAGAGGCAAGCAGCAATTGGTAACGAGTAGAAAGAGAAATTTGTTTAAAAGTACAGAAGAATATTTTTTGTGTCGTGTGTGAGATCTGCATGTCTCTGCGGCAATCTTATTTCTCCATCCATTGCCTGACCTTGGTTTCCAGCACCTAGTGATCTGAAGTGTGTTTAAAACCTGGAGACAATGATCTCAATCTCCTGTCGCCTCATGGTGGGGAGACTCCTCCTGTCCATCCTCACTCAGGCCTTTGACTCATCCCTATTTTGAAGTCGAAGACACAGATGCTGAATCAGCTTGCCCTAGTGACCAAACTGCTCCCATCAGCACGGGTGCCAGGCTTCTGTGGTGCCAGAGCACATCACTCTGAGTGATGTCCTGTGTCCTTCTGGTCCTGTGGTTCCTTCTATGCTGCAGGCCAATGAGAGACAACCAGGAATCCTTGGGCTTTTATCTACTGTACATCCTTTTGGGATGCCAGTAAACTGAAGGGCAAGGCAAATGGATGGATGGATGGACTGATGGACAGATGACTGCCACACGTGGACGTCAGGGAGGCAGATGACGCTAGCCTGTGCATCAGCTATGAAACAGTGCGGGAAGCAGTGAGATTCATCAGATTATTTCCTACAGCCAGAAGCTGCGCTGAGCCTCACTGTGGGAACAGTTTAACTGCACAATGGTCTCCATTGTCCACTCCAAACAGGCCACGGATGTGTCGGGCACCCACAGTCATGGTCACTCCTGTGGTCTCAGAAACTCTATTCCCCTCCCTGGGTGCTCCCTGCTCCTACATCCCAGCAATCTCTCTCCTCCCTTCCTGCACTCATTCATTCGAGTGGCCCCACTGCATACCCGCAGCCCTGGGCAAGGTCCTCGCCATCCCTGGGTCCCAGCTGTAGCATCCCTCACTATGTGACAACAACAGTGCCTGTCTCACAGAATGGGGGGAGACCAAAGGGTTTCTGTGAAGCACAGGGCCTTGGGCACAGTCAGCCCCACCTGTGTGCCAGTTACAGACCCTGCGGTACCAAGCATTGGGTTGAGGTGGCTCACCACAACCTCCTCCTCTCCTGGTGATGGCCACCTCATCTGAGCAGGGAAGCTCAGTCCTGTGGGCAGAGATACCTGGCTCAGTGCCTTGAGTACACTTAGTGGGTCCTACAAGATCCTGTTTCTTTTCTTAGAAAATTCCAGACCATCCAACCCCCTTCCAGGCCAAGGGCCTCCGGGGCTCTACTTGCCTACCAGAATACCCCCCACTGAGATGGGACCCACTAGGGAGTATGTGGAGCCCTGGTTGGCACCAAGATCTAAAATGTAAAGCACAAGCTAAGCATCTCACCCTCCTGTATAAGACAGCAGTGCATCAGGACTTCCTGTAGGCCACAGAATCCCATCTGACTTAGAAGCTACGTCTCACCACATCATGCCCACCTTGCCATCTAAAATCCAGCCTCTCTGGATCCTTTCACCCCAGGCACTGCCCACAGTGCCCTCCAGCTTCTGCATGGGCCTTGGCTCCTCTTTAAGACTGTGTCATGTCAACTCACAGGGCCTAGGTCTCTCCACCTCCCCATGTCACAGCCTGGCTGGGGCCCTCAGAGCTCTATGAGGGCAGCGACAAGTCCTCTCCTCCACATTGTAGCAGCCCCAGCCTCTGCCCTGCATGCACACGTAGTTCGAGCTCCACAAATGCTGTCCAAGTGATGCTCCTTCCTGTGCAGCACCTGGGAGCCCTGGGGAGGAGACAGCCAACTCTTGTCACATGCCAGGTGGTTGCAGCCGCACTGCGGCTCCTGGCCCTAGGCCACGTGCATCCTGTCCCGGAGGGAGTCTGAAGGGGCTGCTGACCACACACCTGTGTGACTCACTGGGCAGATGAGGGTGGAGGCTGTGCTAATTGTCTGGTCCCTCCACGCCCAAGGGGAAGCCCAGGCTTTGAAGCAGCAGCAGTGCCGCAGAGGAGGCAGGAGCGGCCAACAGTGACGCCATGGCTTGTGGGCACCTCTGAGCCCACAGGAAATTATTAATAAAGAAATAATAGCCAAGGAGCACTTTGCGTAGATAAATTATGACTCCCTGTCTCCCCCAGCAGCCTGGCCTCAGCACTTTCAGCACCACCCACCCATCCATCCATCCATCCAGGCCCTTGGGGTGACAGTGCAGCAGGCAGAGGGGCCCCAGGGGTCCTGTCAGCTCCCATCCCCCAGAGCCACCCCCAGTGGCATTCATCTAAACCCTACTGCACCAAGAAGTTGGAGCCCTTGTCTACCAAAGGATGGCAAATCTACATCACCTGCCTGGGCCCTTAAGAGGTGGCCAGGTAGAGCTGAAGTTGAGTGGAAGTTATTCTGTTTTGGATTTTTTTAGGGAGAGAGGGGTTCTGTTGGGGATTAGACCCTGAAACCTCCTACTGACCTACATCCTTAGCTTTTGTTTGTTCATTTATTTTTGAGTCAGGGTCTTGCTAAATTGCAGTGTTGGCCAAGCTGGGCTCGAACTTATGCTTCTCCTGCCTCATCTTCCCAGAGCACTGGGATTATAAATGTGCGCCACTGCACCCAGCTACTGACAAGGCATTCTGAAGTTCTGCTGGAGCACAAAAGAGTATGCTGGTCAGTCAGTGCTGTGGGCTGCCTCTGTCTGCATAGTGCAGTGATTGGCTTGGTTGGGTCTGCCTGGGCTTGTTCTCGTCTCATGTACAACTCATCCCTTCTCGCGCCTCCAGTCACAAGCTCACCTTACTCATACCATCTTCTCTCCATAATTTATGGTGTCCCGGGTACAGATGTCTCCCTACAGAGCATGGGGTTTTGTTCAGTGCCCATACCCTGCCTCAGTGAGGAATGATGTGCATTACTATGACCCTGGGTATATGTTCACCCTTGAGCTCTGCTCGCTCCAGAAGCACTACACAGATTGTCCTCACCTCAACTACAGGGTCACCATGTCCCCTGTCCTCAGGGCCCCTGTCTTTCTCCTGCAGTTAGACAGGCCCCTTGGCATCAGACAGAACCCCAGCTTTTCCTCTAGCTCTTTTTGGAGCAGGGGTAGGCAATGTTTTCCCATAAAGAAGCAGACAGTGATACCCCAGCTTTGCAGGCCCACCCAGTGTCACTGTTGTGTAGTCCCATACATGCTGTATTTGTTTACTACCCTTTAAAAATATTACACTCATTCTTAGCTCAGAGTTGTACAAAGACAGACTAAGGGCTGGATCTGACCCAAGGGCCACTGCTGGCCAAGCCCTGATTGAGGAAACCAAACCTACAGGAGATGCTTCAGAGCATTGTGCTTCATGGCTGTGAAGCATGATACATGCCCTATCCATAGGGACAGAAGTCACAAATAGGCCATTATTGTGATGGGGACAATACAAGGATACAGACTTCCTGGGACTGCTTTTTGTTGTTGTTGTTGTTATTGAATCTGAACATCTAGGAATTATATGGAAAAGAGGCAGAGACATAGACAGAACAGCAAACAGGCACAGGCACCTAAGAGTGACCAGTACTGCATGTCCTGGGTGATCCAAGTGGAGTGTGCTGAGCATGGTGCCTGGCACACAGTAGGTGCTCAATTAAAGCATAGTACATTGAACGGGCTCCATCACAGTCCTCAGCCCATTGTCAGGTCCTGAGTCAGTGCTTAAGTAATACTTGAGATGTGTGTGATTGGTTAATCCCATATCTGTGTTTTCTAGTCTCAAAAAATCATGGAACCTAAATATGCATACAGCCTTGCTGGAGTTCAGATCTCAAGTGTCCTCTAAGCCCATTCAGTGAAAGTTTGGTCCTTGGGGTATTGCTTTTAGAAGGCAGTGGAGACTCAGGAGGTAAGGCCTAGGGGAGGTCTTTGGGTCACTGGCGTCACTGGTCATCAGCCATTGGGAAGTGCTCCCTTGAAGGGCACTGTGGGACCCCAGTGCCCCCACCCTATCTTTTATCCCCTGGTCATGACATGAGCATTTCTGCCTGCTACACAACTGCCTCTATCATATGCTACTTTCCCCATTGGCCCAAAAGCTATCAGGCCAATGGATCATGGCGTGAAGTCCCCAGAACTGGGAACTGCATGAGCCCTTCCTCTTCGGAGGTGGATTCTCCTGGGTGTCTTATAGGCACAGCACATGACCAGCACTCACCCTTCACAGTGAAGTAGGCTTTTGTGGGAAGCCCACCCTGGCCAATGCAGCACTGTGGACACATCTTCAAGCTTGGTTCTGTCTTCGGCCCTGCCACTGACCGAACTTGTTGGAACAAGTTTTTCCACCTCTCCAGGTGTTAATTTCCACCTGTAAAGTAGGCATAATGACAGGACCTGCCTCACAGGGTATCTCCACAGGCATCTTGGTCTGGCGAAGGACGCCAGTGGTCACCAGTAAGATTCCTCCCGTCTGCTGTCCCAGGACAGTGTGGGCAGTAGGCTCATGCTGAGCATGGTTGGCACAGACTGAGGGTCACAGGAGGGTGGAGAAGCAGAGCCTGGGACTTCCTGCACTGAGAAGCTCAAGCTCAGGCCAAGATGGCAGAATGCCATGGACATCGGGGACCCAGCCGGCCAGGCAGCTCCCCTCTGGTGGCTCCGGCCCCCTCCAAGCCATCGCATGCAGGTCTCTGAGAGCCAGAGAAACAGGAACATGTTTCTGTGGTATGAAATACAGATTTGTGTTTATAGGTTGCTCCAGGCCAGCAGTTTTTCTCTGCGTTTGTTTACTCCTAGCCTTGGAGAAGGGTTTGAGGCAGGTTGCTGGTGACAACATGACCAAGTCAGAAATCACATAACCTAAGCGCTGGGTTAAACATGGACCTGGGCTCTGCACCTCTGAACACCAGAGACAAATGAAGGGAGGAGACAAGACTAATCAGAGCAAAGGTGTAGCAATGGGGTTGTAGAAGGGATTTCCAAACAGCAAGATTCTGATGGTAGATTGATTTCTCCCTTTGCAAAACCAGAAACCATGTTGTGCTTGATCACTGCCCTCGTAGAGGCTTGTGTTCATTGAGCACTTACTCCTGTCAGCCTGTGCCCGGCATGCTCCACGTGCAGCGTCAGTTCTTCCACCAATCCCAACTCTAGCTCCTATGACTGTGCCCATATAGCGCATGACTGCATCTGCCCAAGATCAGGGAGTGAAGAGATCTCTTTCGGGCTGCGCACCTGTCCAAGGCAAAATCGCAACCCTGAGGAACTTATTTCCAAACTTCTCTCACCATCCTGTGAACTCAAGCTTTTTGTGAAAAGAAAGCCTTTTCGCTTCTCAAACATCTTTCGCACACTGGAATCTTAACGGGGTTTGATAGGGCACACACTGGGTGGCAAATCGTCATCTTACAGGAATCCCAGATAGAGATTTAAACAGAGATGTGGACCGTACTGTACCTTTTGTCCTCTGGTTGGTTGTAAGCAACACAAACATTGAAGTGTGTGCAGCATTGTCCCCCAGGCACAGGGGGCTGACGTTCCTTCCTGGACAGCGCAGCGAGGCCAGGGCTGAGGGGCAGAGCCCAGCTTTCTGCAAGGCCACAGTGGGCAGAGGCTGTCAGCAGCCATGGCCCAAATGATTTGAATTTGCCACCTTCCCTCCCTTCCCCCTCTCAAAGCTATGGTTTTATGACACTTCAGTTTGCTGCTTCTCTGCTGGCCAGGCACCTCCTCCTCACAGATCCAGCCTTTTATGGCCATGGCGCTAATTAAGTAACAGCCAAGTGGGTGAAGGCGTTTAGAGGCAGCTCCTGTCCTATAGCACCGGGGAAGTGGGAAGAGCTTTCTCCCAAGGCTGTGGCTCATCCCTGTCACCCCTGGATCACTTTACTTCTTCCTGAGCTATCTGGACACCGGCCAAGCCCAGCATGAGGACCGCTGAAGCCTCCATGCATGCTCCTCCAAGTGCGGGCTGGAGGCCCACAGGCTCGGCACAGGCAGGGCTAGCAGCTGCTCCTAGGTAGCTGCTTTCCCCATGGAAGGTTCCAAGCACCCAGCGCCTCCCAAGGTCAAATGCTTGGGGGCAGGGGAGAATGAATTGCTCCCTGTTCCTGGTGGACACTTTATTCTTAGGTCTTCTCCTAGCCAGGCTACTCTTCTCCAAGTGAAAGTGGCCAGGCCTAAGAGAGAGCTCCCCAGGATGGAAACAGTGGGAGGTTTCTGCGAATGAGCGATCTTAGGCTTCTTGGCATCAGTCTCCACTCACTGCCCTTCACCCCCTTCATACCCTATGAGTAACCTGTTCAGGGCTCTTACGCAGTGACCTCTCTGTAGCCAAGCGCCAGCCAGCCTGGGGTCAGATCTGGCATGAAATATTATCAGGCCTCAGTTTCCCCATCTGTAAAGTGGGGTTGAACCTCCTTGTGGAGACTGGGTTAAGGATGAAAGCAGGGAGTCCAGGTACAAAGCCTGGCAGGTGCCTGCAGAGCAAGAATGTGATGACCTGAGATACAGGGTGGCTCTGCTGGTCATCTGCGGGCTACTGTGGCCTCCCAGACACGCTTCAGGGGCACAGCAGCCCACTCCTCTATCAGCAGACAGAAACCCCAGAGTCCGGAGGACAGCATGCCAGCCCTCCACGCCTGGGCCCCAGCCCCCGCTCTGCTGCGTCTCAGCGGCCCAGCTCCCTCCTTAGCGCTGCACCATGGCTGCTTCCAGCTCTGATCGCAGGTTGCAAAACAACCCACCCCCGTGGAACACCCCACCCCACCGTTCTCCTTCTTTCTCTCTGCCCCTGCCCCATCTCTCCCTTGCTAAACCCTTACTTAGCTTTCAAGGCATAATTTTAGCCCCTTCCAGAGAACCACATGACATGCACACACACGCATGCACACACGCATGCGATGCCAGCCCCTGCACGCCACTGACTGTGCTCCTTTGTATGCGTGCTTTTCTTGTCCCCTGTACACCCTGCGAGGTCCTCCAGAGCTGTGCCTTTGGGCGCAGGACACAGCATGGGGCCGGTGGTCAGTGAAGTCCCAGGAATGCTACAGACGTCACTGCTTGCGCTGAGGCGAGCCCGGCCGCCAGTCCCCTCCCATCCCCCAGCAGGCCGAGCTGCTGTTCAAGGCTGAGTGTTGTACACGGTGCCCTCCCTCCCTGGCACGGACGCTCCCAGCTGTTCTAGCGCTGCCCCCTCCCTGGGTTAGCGTGGAGTTGCCTAGGTGCTGCTTTATGGATAAATTGATATTTGCACAGGGATTTGTAATTTGCAAGTCCATGTTCATAAAGAGAGTGATTGAAAGTGTGAACAGTAGCAAGAGCCCAGGTGCTGGCCTTGGCAGGTACTGTTTCTCATCATCCCTTTCACACCCTCAGGAGGTGAGAAGGGGTCTCACCCACCCAGCGGATGTGCAGGGGAGCCTTGGACTGCAAGTGCAGAGGGCCCTCTGCTGTCGCATCGCATTCTACATCCACTGCCCCTTCCCCAGGGGCCACCAGAGTCCTCATCCTCCAGCTTCTGACTTCTCTCATTGAGTGCCTTTGCCAACTTCTGTTTCTCTCTCCCAGCACCATTCCAGAGCCCCGAGTGATCACAGGAATATTCCAAGCTGCAGAACCCCTGGCTAGATGAGAGAACAGGCTGTGTCAAGTGGGATGATCTTGGGCCACAGCTGGCTGACCCACCTTCTAACTGTGCATCTGTGCGCAGGTGTCTTGGCCTCTCTGAGCTTCTATATTTTCGTTAGCATAATGGCAGTGCTGCTATCAAGCCTGGTGGTTTGCTCCGATGATTTGAACTTAGCTCAGTGTTGAGTTTATAGGAAATACTGAAATCGGTGTTTCCCTCCCCTCTGGAGGAAGAAGAGAGAGACAGAATTTAAAAAAAAAAAAATTAGAAAGCAATTTCTAAGTCATTACCCTCAAGGAAACCATAGCAACCAGCTTCCTGCTGCTCAACTTCCGGCCTTGCCTGGCTGTGCATTGTGCAGGGATGCAGCCTTTGTTATCCGGATGCCCTGGGGAGGGTGTGGACGCAGCCGCAGCACTGCTCTGTGGGCCAGAGGCCTCTGCCCAGCAGCCTCCCCCGGGTAGTGGGGGAGTCCTTGGTGTTGGATCTCAGCCCTCTCTGGGCCCAGCTGTCCCCAGTCTGTGTCTCGGTGGTCAGGCCACAGAGCTGCTGAAGCCTCTAAAATGCCTCACAATGCTCAGGCTGGAGAAGCCATCAGTGCCTATTCTGAGGGCAGAAGCGTCGTGCGTTGGGTTGGAAGAGCTTCACGAGCCACCTTAGATCTGTCGGCCATTTCCTGGGATGTAAAGGCCTCGTGAGGCCTCACGACCTTGCGTGCTCATATGTGTCCCTGTCTGAAAGAGGAGTGTCAGCTGCCAGGCGGCTGTGGAGCGGAGATCTCCTGGCCTATACAGCTGCTTCATCCACGCTTCAGGTTGATCCAACTGGAGGAGCCCTCACGCCAAGCTACTCTGCTGCTGGGCAGAAAGAGCTGGCTGTGTGTTCCTGGTGCCATCCTGCCTGATTCCTGTAGGAATGATTTCTAGGAAGCCACTTGGCCCAACGCAACTTGACCACACTGTGGTGCGGCTGCACATTGGCCCAACCCCGGGGACAACTTTTGAGGCAAGAACAGCCAACACCTGCCTTCGTGGGATCCCTGGGGCTTATAGCAAGTGTAGGAGCCTCCCAAGCTGAGGGTTCCTACTGGGCATGCAGTCAGGGCTCAAGACTCAGTGTACCCCCTAATTTTATAGAGAAAGAAACTGGACCAGAGAAATACAGGCCAAATCCAGTATCACACAGCCTCCCGGGCACAGGGTGATGATAGTGATAGAGATAGAATGACTCTGGAAAAGTATAGATCCCGATCTCCTCAACTGATACACAGCAAATGTGAGGTTCAGAACAGGATCCGAGCTTGTCAGCTCACAGAGCGGGGAAGGACACCAGAGCCCTGGCTCCCATGAGGTTGCAGTTGTGCTGCCTAGGAACCCCCAGCTAACTCCGGCTGGTGGGCCAAATCGGGCTGCCCATGTGCTATAAATAAAGCTTTATTGGAATGCAGCTACAGTCATTCAGGTACATGTTGCCTGTGGCCACCTTCACACTCGAAGGACAGGGCTGAGTAGCTGCCGTACAGACCATTTGACCTGTAGGTCTTAAAATAATTACTAGTTGGTCCTTGATAGAAAAAGTTCTCTGGCCCCTGGTCTAACCCTGTGAGGTTTTTCCAAAGGTCTGGAAACTGCTGGCTCCACTCCCGGTATCCTTCCTCTTTGAGGAGAAGAGAATCCATTTCCATTGTCAGCTTGGACACCGGCCAGCTGTCCCCAGGGAGACCTTGTGTCCCCAGAATAGAAAGGAGGAGACTAACAAAGAAGGAAGCCTCCTTCGGAGGGCAGCTGAGTGCCTCTCCCCACTGGAGGGAGCAGAGACCAGCAAGGCAACAAGGACAAACACCAAAGAAGTGACATGGTGACCATGTGCCAGATTCTGCTGCCACCACTTCAGGGCACGCTGGAAGAGAGGTCAATCAGCTCCTCTTGTTTCATGCAAGAGAAACTGAAGTATGGAAGGTACACTTAAACAACTGGCCAAACTCAGGGTGT
This sequence comes from Ctenomys sociabilis, assembly GCA_004027165.1. Classification (NCBI taxonomy): domain Eukaryota; kingdom Metazoa; phylum Chordata; class Mammalia; order Rodentia; family Ctenomyidae; genus Ctenomys; species Ctenomys sociabilis. The sequence goes on from PVKA01002096.1 coordinate 22,404, forward strand.
TAGCCTTCTATCGCTCTAACACATCCTAATAGAAGGACAGGTTCCTTTTTGCTCATGGTTTAGAGGTTCAGCCCATGGTAGGTTGGCCCCACTGCTTTTGAGCCTCGGATGAGACAGAGCATCAGACTGGGGAGTGAAGGACACAGAAAAGCTGTTCCCTCATGCAGGGGGAGTGAAGGAACAAGAGAGAGACCGAGGCCTCACAGACACTCTTGGAGATGCCCCTGCAGTGACCTGAGGAGCTCTGAGTAGCTCTCTTCTCTTGAGGTTTCCTCCACCTCCCTACAGCACCAAGCTGAAGACAAATCAATCTTTGGGGAACTCTTAAGATCCAACCTACAAGCTGGGTGTGGTGACATGCACCAGTAATCCCAGTTCTCTGGGAGACTGAGGCACTAGGATCATAACTTCAAAGCCAGCTTGAGTAACAAAGCAAGAACCTGTCTCAAAGTTTAAAAAAAAAAAAAAGAAGAAGAAGAAACAAAAAGTGCTGGGAATGGAGCTCAGTGTGAGGGGTTCATCCTCTAGCATAACAAAAATAAATACACAAATGCAAGCATGACACCTAGGAGAGTTGGAACTGCCCAAAGCAGGTTACACTGGAGCCTCCAGGGCCTGGATCTTGCCTCAGCCTTGGTCTAAAGTGGAGATCTTACCTGCACTAGGATCAAGCCCTGGCTCTGGCTTCCCTTTTCATGTCTTCATCACATGCTTTGGGACCTCCTCTCGGGCCTGAGCCCCTTTGGAGCTGCGCTGGTCTCTGCAATGCTGGAAGAGAGGAGAGAAGGGGAGAGGAGGAAGCACCAGTGCAGAACGAGGATGTGAGGAGCCCTCAGGTGAGGGAAGCCAGCACTGTGTGCTCAGTCACCACCTGGGCTGGGAACCGGCAAGGACAGAAGGGAGGCCCAGGTAAGTGGCAGCATCACAGGCGCAACACCGTGGCGGGTTAGGGGCTCAAGATGCTAATGCCTGGATCAGTCTGAGAAGCAGATCTAAGCCACGGAGGACAAAGGAAGGTGCAGTCCGGGCGCGGGTGACCCAGGCAACCTCCAAAACGAGGCACGCTCCTTCAGACCCTCCCAGCTCCTCCAACCACCCTAGCAGGCCCGATCAGTCGTAACCTTTGTATTAAAACTTGCTGACAAAGCCGGGCATGGTGGCACATGCCTGTAATCCCAGCACTCGGGAGGCTGAGGCAGGAGGATTGTTGCGAGTTCGAGACCAGCCTGAGCTACAAAGTGAGCTTAAGGCCAGCCTGAACTGCATAGTGAGACCCTGTCTCAAAAAGACAAAGAAAAAAAAACTTGCTGACAAGAGACGGTTCCACAACATGCTGTTAAGTATGGACAGCAGGGCACAAAACAGATGAACCTGCAGCAGTGACAGAGGAGCAGAGCAAGGGCTAGGCAGAGTTCTTCCAAAATTTTAACAGCATGTTTGAGGCTACTCTATGTTTTGTCCCTCTATGTATTCTTCATTTCCTGCCTTCTCATTACCTGCCTACAATTTCCTTTTGGAAAGTTCAGAAGAGGAAGTGGTGGTCCTCTACTCTTCTTTGCCCACTCACCAACTCTTGCTGGATTCCTGTTCTTCGGGATACAGCTCAAACATCACATGCTCCAGGGGTCTGGGTCCCTCCCCGACAGTGCCCTGTGTTTGCTCAATCACATCCTTTTTGGGTTAAAGATTCTTTCTAAAATAATTATTTGGTTGAAGAGATAGCTCAGTGGTCTGAGTGCCTGCCTGGCAAGAACAAGGACTAGATTCAGTCCCCAGTACCACATGCCGTGCCGGCCTCAGAATCCTAAGCATGCCGCGCTGGCCACCAAAACCAGGTGTGGTGGTGCACACCTGTAATACGGGTGCTGGGGAGGCTGAGACAGGAAGATCACTGAATCTGAGCTGCCTAGCAAGACCCTGTACCAAATAAATAAATAAAAAGATTTAAAATAGTAGTTTATTAAGTGTATGTGCTACATAATAATTTCGTTCATTGTGGGAAGTGGATACATGTATATAACACTGCTTGATTCTTTTTTTATTATTTATTTATTCATTTATTTGGTATAGGTTCTCACTATACAATTCAGACATACAGAGATCCTCCTGTCACAGCCTCCCCAGCACTGGGATTACAGGCATGCACCACCATGCCTAGTTTCAGTGGCCAGCACAGCAGGTAGTACAGGGGATCGAACCTGGATCCTTGCATTTGCCAGGCAGGCATTTAGACTTCTGGGCTACCTCCCCAGTCCCCTGCTTGATTCTTTGTATTCCTGTTCCCTTCTCTCCCTCTTCCTACCTCTTTGCCTAGGTCTCCTGCCTATTTACAGGAGATCTGTCCTCCTGTTTCCTCCTGAGCTATCTCTCTATCCCCAATGCCTTGTGTTCTTTACGCATTCATTATTGACCTTGGCCAGCCAAGAGCTGTGCTGTGATAAGCATGGGTATGCGTGTATCACTTAATGGGATGCTTTCACTCTTTTAGGAAGCTTTCTAGAAAGGGACTCGCTGGGTCGATTGGAAGGCTGGTTGTGGTCTTCTGGGGCATGGGTGTACTGGTTCCATTGCAGTTGCCCTGGTTTTCACTGCAGTGGAGGCTCCTATTGGTACCATGTTGTCTAGTGGTGTGGACAGGAGGTCTGGGCTTCCAGGGGCCAAGCCTGGGTCTAAAAGGATCCCTGGATTCCACACCTAATGTGGAGCTCAGCACATAGCATGTGCTCTGGGCCCTCTGGGAACAGGAAGAGGGAAGGTCCTGTGCTCCCAGCGCAGGTGACTTACCTGGAGTGAGGGCCAGGGACATTGCAGGTAAGGAAGACCAGGAGCACCACAGACACAGTGGCCCAGCCCCTGTGGTTGGGGCGTGGGTTGTCTGAGCAGGAACAGAGATGGTCGAGCTAGAATAGCAGGCCCGGGAGCTTGGATATTGTCCCAGAGCAAGGACAGGCCTGGCTGCTCGAGGCAGAGTCTGGCTCCCGGCCAGCTCCTCCCCTCCCCCCTCCCAGAGGAGCACGCTCCTGCCCTTTTGGCACTGAGAGCAGTGTTGGCTTCTGTCCTGGGCAACATGATGCACTGCCCACGAGTCCGGGGCTCAGCCGCTCCAAAGTGATTCAGCCCCCCTCCCCTAGCTTCCCGTAACCGCCTGAGTGAAGACTCAGTCTGAATCACTGTTTGTTGTTTTTAGTTGGCTATTTTTTTTTCCTCCCCTCCCGTTTTTCTGATATCAGTCATCCCAGCCACCAGCAGAGCTGAGTGATTGCTGCGGGACCACAGGACACACCTGGTACCAAACACAGAAGAGGGACCCAGAGCCCTAGTACCTTCAGGGAAGGAAAGCAGAATGACTTTGGAGCCAGACAGACCTGCTTTAGAGTCCTGTCCCGTTCTGCCTGCTGTGTTCCCTTGGGTAACTCGCTTCCCCTCTCTGAACCTGGTTCCTTCTTCTACAATAGGACTAATAAGGTGTGCTATCCAAGGGTTGTTGGGAGAAGAGAAAATGAGTTTATACATCCACTGGCACATGATGGGCACCGCATTACAGAAAGTACTAGAAAACACAGCTGCTCTAGTCAGGAATGAGTTCTCTTGTTGGGAAAAAAAAATATGGCTTTGTGCTTTTGGCCTTGTGTCACTCAGAAAACAGAACAGTAATGGGACCTCCCAGGACACAGAGACAGAGTTGGGACCCAAATGGTGCTGGACCCGCCATGGGCTCTTGGGACACTCCCTGGCTTTGCTGTCCTTTGTCCTGTGCTTTGTCCTAATTGGATCATTATCAAAGAAGGCTCATGGGAGGTGCTGAAATACCACCCATCCCCCCACTTAGTTTTTGTAGCCATTCTGGGTGGGTTTGATTGCCTCTGTTTTCTGGAGGGAGAAGCAGCCAATATCAATGGTAGAATCAGACTTGAACCCAAGGCCTCTCTCCAGATCTGGAGCTGTTCTGCCACTCAGTTGACTGAGTGTCGGTCAGACTGGCCTTGTCTTTGGGATGCTTGTTGGCTTGATCAGTGCCCCACCGACCTGCCTTGATCTGCCTAGCAGCTCCCTTCCCCCTTGGGAAGACCCCTGGGTCCTCCCTGCCAGAGGTCTCCAGCCTGGGAGGCTCCCAGCAGCCTGCAGCAAGCCGAGGTTAGAGGTCTAGGAAATCCCAGTGCCCAGTGTGGCTCTGCAGTGTTCGTGGCTGCCCTTCGGCCCTCTGGATGAGGGAGCCAGCCGGGAACTGGTGTGTGCACGTTTCTAAATGCAGTGCCTGTGGGGACAGAGCGTGACGGTGGTGGTAGCTCAGGAGGGCAAGCCTGGGGTGCACCTCGCCTTGCAGGTTCCTGCACTGTTGACCCCCACCAGTGCTGCAGACAGCATGGCTCACCCACAGCAGTCTGCGCCCACCTATCTCGCCCACCCTGCCCAGCTTATCTCTCACTTTCCTTGAGTCTTGTGGGAAACAGGGAGCTGGTTTCGGTAATAGGCTAAGGAGGACTGCTTCCGGGGGCTTGCTGTGTTCTGCGCACTGAGCCAAACCTTTCACATATGTGCACTGTCTCCTACAATCCACATATCCCCTTACAACAAACGAGAATACCAGGCCTTTCAGAAATATGTACAGTGTGCAGACAGAATATACATCCAGTGTCACTGTGTGGGTAGTGAGTATGTCAGGTACAGTGCGAAGTATTCCATGTGCATGGCTGGATTGATCCCCAAGAGAGCTCTGGGAGGCTGGTATTTATTTTTCTCACTTTCCAGGAGAAAACCCTAAGGCTCAGAGAAATGTAGGTTTGCCTACAGTGGCAGTTCTGGGAGGTGGGCAGGATCGATTCAAACTGTGTTCACCTGTGGGCTGACCGTACCACCTTGGCCCTGGCCAACGGGGAGAAGCCTGGGCTTGGGTGGGTGCTTCACTGCATTTATGTGAAACAGGGGCTCTGGGCTGCAGCTCCCCAGTGCTGACATCATATGAGTCTCTAGGAGCACAAGAGCCCTCTGGGGTCTGGGAAATGATCAGAGGCCTTGTTGTAAGCACCAGAGAAGCCAGTTTAATGGCAAAGGCCAGAAAAAGAGCTAACATATTTCCTCTAACCAGGGTGGTAGAAAACCCTTCGGGCAGCAGCCTGGGCAGGCAGGGTCTGCATGTGTTTCCTGGAAGATGGAAGGCTGCGTTGGCATGTCCCCCTCTAGCCTCCTGTGTCTGTCAAGGACCAACTCTCTGTGACCCACAATTTGGTGCCAAGAAAGACATAGGCACCCCCTGAGCTTGCTCAAGTCCCTGTGCTGGCATTCCTGGGCAGGCTCTATGTGGCCAAGATATCTGGCAGAAGAGGTCAGATGAGGCCCGGGTATGTGCTGGCATGCAGGGACACCAGGTTGGCTCTGTGGAAGGACACTGCCTTGGCCTCAGGGAGCATGCGTGCAGGACACCAGGAAGGCTAGGAGTCAGGTGAACTGGCCCCGCCCTCTCTGGCCACGTGGCCATAGCCACAAACCAGATTCTCAGACCCTGACGTTCCATCCTCTACACTACAAACCCACCCAAGTGCAAGGCCTTGTCTCATCCATCACCAGGAAAGTGAGAAAAATGAGGCTTAAAGCCTAATCTTTATCAAGTTTTATTCTGATTAGGTTATCCAGCATCTTTTATCAAAAAAGTAGTAGTGAATGTATACATCACAATTTTTAATTTTTAAGAATTTTCCAGATTGGGGATATTACATAAAAATTAGTAATCCATGCATGCATTCCTATTTTCTTTTGCTTAATCGTTTGTGTAATCCCCAAACTAGAAATCAGAGGCGGAGCTCCCTTGAATATTAGTTCGTCCGTCTGTGAAGTGGGGTAATGCTGGCTCCGCCTGCCTTGAAGGGTGTTATGGTGGAAAGTGAAGTCACGCAGAATCTGTTCGCTCCTGAACTCAACTTCAAACAGAATCGCAGTCGTCCCCTGGGGACTGGTTTCAGAATCTGCTCCAAGTAATGAGACCTGCAGATGCTTGAATTCTTACATAAGACAATGTGGTATTTGCATCTAACCTATGCACATCTTCCTATATGATTGAATTCATCTCTAGGTTACTTAGCATGCCTAATGCCATCTAAGCGCTATGAAAAGAGTGGTGACACTGTGTTTCTTAGGGAATCATGACAGGGACAAAGGTCTTACCACATTCATTATAGAGCAAGATAGTTTTTCCAGGTATGTTTGATTCTCTCTTGGTTGAATTCACAGATCCAGGATGCAGAGACGCGAAGGGACTGCTGGCTACTTCCTTGTCCACCAGCAGTCTGGCCTCGGTCTTCATCCTGGACACTTGTTGCAAGGACTCCCATTCATTTCCAAGCAGTTCCTCAGGCCTCATGCTGGGCATCCACTCTGCTGACACAGCTCCCCCCCCCATCTTGCTGGCTGCTTCAGAGACCCCAGTGCCCAAGAACTGGCTTTGATCCAAGCATCCTCTAGTTTGCACTTCCCAGAAGAGGGGCAGCCTTTCACACGTGACCCTGGGAGCTGCAGCGCCTGCGTAACTACCTGAAGGCTGTCACTGCTCACTGGTGGTTGGGACAGGATGGAGCAGAGGCCGAATGCTGAGCCAGCCAGCCCCAACCCTCAGAGGAGGCCCCCGCCGCAACACCCACCATGGGCTTCCCCAGAGACCTTTCTGCCTAGCACCCTTGGCAGCCTGCAGCATGTGCAGGGCTAGTCCAGCCCCTGGGTTCAGAGCTCTGCCCTCCACCTTTAAATCACCAGGTCAAAGGGCCTCTGATGTCATCCCTGGACAGTGACCAACTGAGCAGGGGGCTTTAGGGATTTCCAGACCCAGCAGTAGAGGTGAGGGAAGCCAGCTTTGAGCAGTCCCTGCTGAAGCCAGGGTCTGTGGCCACCCCTTTCTTTATCTCTACTCAAGCAGGGCTGCTGCTACGGCTAGGCTGAGGAGGCAAGGTCAGGGCCTGGGACAGTATTAAGGAACAGGAGGAGGAACAGAGGAGCCAGTCCAGGATTCTCATCAAAGGTTATGCACTCAAATTCCTTCACTCTGCTGAGATGCATTTAGTGACCACAGACATAAGACATTTCCCTCCCACTGGGGACCTGGTGGTCCACTTGGGGTCAAACGACTCACACAAACTCAGAGACGGCCACACAAGGCAGGGGCCTGATTGGATGAGCAGTGGGGATTGCACCCGAAACTTGGAAACCAGGCCTAGTTCTGTCTCTAATGACACGGGGGCAAGTCAGTCTCCCTCTCTGATCTCTGGCTTCTGTATCTGTGAAACTAAGATGCAGCCTCTAAGGGCCCTGGTGGCTCTGGCCTGGACAGGGCCAGGCAGTCTGAGCCCCCCACATTTCACCTTTGCTGCGAGGCTAACTGGGAGGGCTGGAGGATTTTCCAAATACCAAATCTCGTTTTGCATCCCAACCCTTCACCTGGTGCAAGCTTCTTACAGCCTTTTTTTAGAGAAAGAAGCCCAATGTGCCTGATGGTTCTGGAGACCCTGCAGACTGTTGTGTGAGGTTGGCTCTGCCGGGCCAGGAGCACAAACCCTTTCTCTTTCTCTTCACACTGGCCCTTCTCTGCCTCCTCTCTCAACCTCAGTGACTCCTGCTCAGCTGCCCAGCCTTGGTGTCACTGTCACTGCCTCTGTGGCCATCTCACCCCTCTCTCCACCTAGCCCTCTTGGATGGGAAGTTGCAGCAGGGCAGGGCCTTCTGTTCCCAAGTTGTCCCAGTACCTGCCCGCAAAGCAGACATGCTGTGTGCACAGGGAGAGTCTCTGCTTCTCCAGGGCTTGCCTTCTGGGGTAGCTTACTGCCCAGGGCCCAAGTCCTATTCCCCACCCTTTAGCTCTCCTCCATCCGGGGATTTTCTCTATTAGGAAAGCCTCATTTACTCTCCTTTCTAAAGTCATGGGCCAGGCAAAGGTAACCAGGCTGCCTGGATGGCACAGTGTGGCATCCAGGCCTCTCCAGGGCCCCAGTGTGGCCGGTGCACAGCAGGTCTTATGGAGAACACAGCTTGGAGGCACCATGAAACCTATTTGTTGGTCTTTGTCCATGTCCTACTCCAGTCCTATGACCTTCAATAAGATACTCCTTCTATGGCTTTTAGTCTTCACATAAAGTGAGGGTGTTGGACTCAATTATAACATCCAGCACTTAATGCGTACTTACGTTTTTTGCCAGGCTCTGCACGGAATCCTTTATATGTACCACCAGTAATTCCCACCACAGCTGTATGGGGACAGGCACTATTATTAGCCCCATTTTACAGATAAGCAAACTGGCGATTAGGAAGTTTATGTAACTTTCCCAAGATCACATGACTGGAAAACAGCAGAGCCAGGGTTTGGACATAGCTTGGAGGCTAAGCTCTTTCCACTTTGTTTCCCCTCCAACTATCACCTTACTCTGTCATTCCAATGGCACAGACCTGCCCAGGGCCATAGAAGGAGCAGCACAGGTTCCAAGACAATGCACAGCTTTCAGAACAATTTTCTTCTTACAGGCAGGGAAGGTAGGAAACCAGTGCAGGCTCAGCCTTGCATTTCTTGGACAGTGGCAACCCCAGCAGCGTTTGCATGAACCCTTGAAAACCCAGGAAGAGCTAGGGGCATTTCTTACACAGAGAGCCTTTCCCGTCAGCTACAATCAAGTTTTGGGCTTGGTTTTAAATTTAAATTTCCATTGAAGTGTTACACACATTCAGAAGACTAGGCATGATTCACCAATGATCTCAGAGTGAGCCCACCTGTATGAGCACCACCCAATGGAGACCCAGGACACTACCTGCCACCCGGGGTCCCCACCCCACCCTCTTCCTCAGTGCCTCCCCGCTCCCACTTGTTCACGTCTGAGAATAGTCCCTGGAGCTAGAGAGAAAGACAGGGATAAGAAGTTAATTTTCAAATTATCTTTTCATCTCTAGGGAAATTGTAAGTCGGCAGGAGGGAGGTGGAGGAGGCAGGAATTCAGCGTAGAGCCTACAAAACCCTCAGGCGTGGCAAATGGCTGCAGGTTCTGGAGAACAAGGAAATGTAATCTGGTGTCCTTGGACCAAAGTGTCATTGTGCTGTGCATGTGTGCGTGTGTGTTCATCTGTGTGTGTGTGGGGGGGGGTGAGCAGTGTGGGTCTCGCAGGTACGGGAAGCAGTAGGAGCCCACAAGCACTGGTAGCTCCCTCCTCCGGGGCGGGAGGGGGCGGGGGGTCTCACTGAGATGCGGGCCTCACTCGCCTGCCTCACAGATTCATCGCTCCCCTCGGCATCCCAGCATTGCCTCCCCCTTCCATCTGGGTGAACCTGCTATAACCCCACCTGCTACAGGACCTGCCTCTTATTTCTGCAGAAATCATTCCCTGGAGTGAAAAGAGGGGTGCCCCACATGGCACCTCCCATTCCGGAACAATCTTCCCTGGCTTTAGCCCATTGTTCAGCTCAAGGCCTTCCACACAAGGAATAGAGTAAGCAATGAAAAGAATTTTCAGCTTGGAGAATTATTACATAGAATAGCCGAATCCTCATGCCTTCAAATATTTCGAAGTAAACCTTGCTGTTAGGAGGGTCAAGCGGGTCTCTGCACATCCCATCAATCACCCAGGAGGTGCATCAGCTCTCCTCGGCCTGCAGGGGTACATTGCGGACCATTCTAGATGACTGTGAAGAAAGAAGCAATGAATGTGAATTATATGATGCGGGGAGGTAGCTATGATCAGGCTGTGTTACAGTGTATGTAAGATGTTCCCCCAAAGCCTCAGGATCTTGTAGGTGGAGTTTATGCTTGGACTATGGGAATTTACAGCTGACCTGCTGTTAGGAGCTGAGGCCTGGTTGGAAGAGATGGCTGACGGGGCGCATGGCTTGAACGGTCCATCTCTCTCCCCAGCTCCTCCTTTGATCTTGTGCTTCCTGTCCTTGCATCAGGAGCAGCTCCACTCTACCATGCCCTTGCCTCAGGCCATCCTGTGTTGGGACTAGTGGGCCTGGGCTGACCTGTGAGCCCTAGTCAACTTTCCTTTCAGCCGCACATGATAAGCATTGTGTCCAAGGATAAGAACATGACCCAGACGGGCTGCATCCCTGGGTAGAAGGTAGGACAGTTCTGCTCTGTTAACCTGGGACAGCCCAAGCTCCTGCCATAATTATTAATAGCATATTTTTCCACTGTCAAAAAGGCCCAACTGACTAAAAAATAATATGGTTATTCTAGCTATGGAAAAACAGGTCTTTTTTCTTACAAAGATTGGAGGTGGGGACTGGGGAGATGGCTCAGTGGAATAAGTGCTTCCCTGGCAAGCGCAAGGGCCTGAGTTCAATCCCCAGTTTCACCAAAAAAAAAAAAAAAAAAAAAAAAAACTAAATTAAATTAAAAAAATAAACTCATGCTACAAAGACAGAAATTTGAAAATGGATGTTTAGATTGGAGAAGGAGAGCTAGAGACATCTTCTGAAGCTAGAAGAACTGCAGAGGAAGAGACGCCCCTCCATCCCACAAGGAGCTCCCTGTGACTCTGAGATATGTGGGTGGGGACTCTCCCAGAATACTCTTGGTCCTGGCCAAGGCAAAAGCGCTCTCTTCAAAGCCCTATGAGCCTGCTGCAGCTGGGGCACAGAGACTGCACTCAGCCAGCCCCAGAGCAGCCAGTGCTGGGCTCTGCGGACTGACGCAGCTTATGGTCAAGGAATCTGGCATGCCAAAATTAAACAAAGCTGTCACCTCCAAAGTGTTGGAAAGAAGTCCCCAGACTCAAACAGTGGGTGCAGATAACAACACACTTAGACATCGAGAAATGCCAGCCAGATGTTTCATTTTTGCAGAAGGGTCACAGCATGAAGTCATGGACTTTGGCGTGAGGTTGGGAAGATCTAAGGTGAAGCTGGTGATTTCAGGTGAAACCAAAAGTAACCAATAGCAAGATACCTTGGCACGTGCTGGAGATTAGGACTCAGGCTTTGGGACAAACAAAGGGAAATAAATGTGTCTCTCAGTCAGGACAGGAATGAAAGGGTTCAGGGAACAAAATATCTCCATAAGTGAAAGGGCAGCCCTCCTTTGTCCTATGCTCCTGTTCTTTATGTTCACACCATGGGGTTAGGGCCGAGGTCACAGCCCGTGACCAGCATCACTGAGGCCTAGGACAGCTACAGAATGGAACATAGCCAGGCCAGAGCGGAGGTGGGCCAGGCAGGACCAGCCCTCCGGGGCCAGCCACTCAGCCAGCCAGCTAAACTGCCTCTTATTTCTGAGTGTGGGGGTCCTGCTGCCGTTACTCCCCATGCAGTGGAGTTATAGAAGAGTTTATTCACAAGAGAATGGATCCTAAGGAAAAAAAAAAAAGAAAAGAAATGGGATTTGGGGGTTGCATGAACCCTTTTCAGGTGACTTCACCTGGCATTGCTTTAAAGAATCCTCCTGTCCACTGGCATGGGCCTTCCCAGTGTATGTACACAGGGATCGCAGGCACACAGGCTGTGTTCCAGGACAGGGCAGCTTCCATAGGGCAGGCATGGGTTAGCACAGAGATACTGTCAGCATTGTCACATGCATGGTATTGACTCTCCTCTGAAAATACAGGAAACACTGCAGCAAGAGCCTGCGGTGTCCATTTGATTCACTTTATCTTTTTAAATATTTTTCTTGCATCACTTCTAAGGACAGCCTTGAGCTGTCCTGTCCCACCCCCTCGCCAATCACAACTGCATGGCTGAAGCCAAGGGCCCCTGCGTGCTGACCTCTTACCCACTGTGTGATCTCAGGCACTGTGCTAGCCCTCTTACATTTAATGTCCTCCTCTATAAGAAATTATCTTGAGTCTTCCTTGTTAGAGTCATTGTGAATATTCCCCTGAGTGTGTATAAAGCACATAGAATCAGCTCCAGTACACAGTAGGCACAGAATACCCTGTAACAAAGGTGCTAGTTAATTAAAGTAAAGTTCATGGGACCCAAAGAGGCAGCAACAACTGGGACATAGGTGTCGGCTTCCTATCATAGGTGGGGTCAAAGTGAAAACAAAGTGAAATTTCCCAGGCTGGCTCTGGGAGCCTTGATAAAGGGGCTGGTTCCGGTCACATGAGCAGCAAGGACTTGGAAGGCATTCTGATCCAGGTTCCTCATTGGCATGAGGGGGCACCAGGCCCAGAGAAGGGCAAGGACCTAAGCAAGGCCACATCTCAATTTCCAGACAGACTCTGGAATAGAATCCAAATCCCCAAGTTCCAAATTAAGCTCTTGCTGTAATCCTAGGAAGGTCAGAAGTCTTCTCTCTGGGGATTTGAGTGAGCTGGCCAGAGATTCATAAACTTTAATTTGTAAATGCTCTCCCTGGGGCCCTTGCTACAAAGCTGACTGTGTTCTGTTAGGACAAGGGCAGCCTGGGAATCGGCATGTCTGACAAGCTCCCAGGTGATGCTATGGCCCTGACAATCACAGGTGGATAAAGACAAACTAGGTCAGCACTGCCCAGAAGGAAGCTATGGGCCACATGTGTAATTTTAAATTTTTCTGTCACCACATTAAAAAAAAAAAGATAAAAAGAAACAGATGACTATCATTTTGGCAATATATTCCATTTAACCCAAATTATCTAAAATATTCCCATTTCAACCTAATTTCAGTATAAAATGCTCAGGAAGACACTTGAAATCTTTCCAATTCAGTTGCATCTTATGCTCAGAGCATAGTGCAGGCTGGATTGCACCTTGCAAGTCTGCCGCAGTGCACATGGCCAGCGGCCAGCGGCCAGCACCTAGTATGAAGGCCTGGGCCACCACAGAGCAGATTCCAACCCCTGCCCCTCCCTACTCATCTTGTGCCTCCTCCCAGCTTCGCTCCCCTCTGCATACTTATCTACTCCAGCAGTTGGCTGTGGGGACAGACGCCTCACACCCACCAGCCTCAGCATTCTGCGAACCCTACTTCCCAGAGAGAGACCAGTACAAGACCAGCTGGTACCCACCTGCACTCATTCCTCTCTGGGTGACACCGGCATCGCTGGACCTGGGTTGCTCTCTGGCCGGCGGGCATGGTGGTATCATACCGTTCAGCTCACTGTCTGGCTGCTGTGGGTTTTGCCCTCGCTTGGGAGAGCAGGCTGAGGATGCTTCCCACATGGCTCAGGCCCAGACACTGTCTGGACGGATGGCTGGAAGAGTTCTGCATGGGGTCAGCCAGGACTTCAAGGGACACAGACTGTGATTCCATGGCCAGGGGCCAGCGTGACATCTGCGGGCATTCTGTGACTTCAGGGACAGCTGTTCTTCTGCCAAGGAGACATCAATGGGATCCGTCAGGCAGCTCTGACCCTGCACACCGAGTCACTGGAAGAAATCCCCACACCAGCCCAGGGCCTAGCCCAGGGTGCCATAGGTCTTGCCTGAGCCAGAAAAAAAGCCACAGATGCCTTCCTTGATCTGTGACTTGTGTGTGACTCCCACACACTTTTGTTCAAATGCACTCCTTGTAAACCCCCATTCTGCAAACTTGGCTATTTGGCGCACAACCCAGTGTTTGCTTTTGCTTGCCTTTGTCTGAGAAAGCTCATAGTTTGGTGCTACCTAATGCTAACCATGTGAGTATCTAAAATCTTCTAAGTATGCTGTGACCTACAGACAAAACAGCCACCTCTATGGGGATGTTTGGATTAATGGCACTTCTGGTAAAGCAAAACCAGCTCCTTGTTGTGCATCTTCCTGTTGCAAACCTTCCTACATTCAGATTGAGCTGTTCCTCCCTCAAAGTAGAGTATCATAGGCAGAGTCGAACCTTTCCTATTGCCTTGGTGGTGTTAGCCGGCTCCACACAGCTTTGCATATTGATCAGATGAACAATCTGATTTGTTCCATTGACAGATGTGTATTGAGCACCTGTCATGTGCCAGACATTGTTCTGGGCTCTGGGAGTGCAAAACACACACACACACACACACACACACACACACACACACAGCTTTCATTTAGTGTGTACATGTGCACGGCAGAGGGACAGAGCAGAACCATAACTGAGGGAATGGTGTATCATTCCCTCCAGATGGAGAGCTGCTTGGAGAGCTGCTGTGCACCTGAGGGGCTGCAGACTGAGGTCACAGGCTAACACGGCTGGGAGACAGCGGACTGCTCCTCCAGCAGGACAGGTTTTGCAGACTGCCAGGCTCTGCGGGGGACTTGACCAAGACCAAGCTCCAAGCTCCAAAGCTCAGCTGAGAATTAGCAATTATGCAGACTGTGTGGTGCCCTCCTGTCCCTGTATGTTCAGACTCATTCTCTCTCTCTCTCTCTCTCTCTCTCTCTCTCTCTCTCTCTCTCTCTCTCTCACTTATCTGCCACCAGCTTGCTGCTGCCTGGGCCTGCAGTTTCCTCTGTGTTTGAAGTCAGACCTCCGCTGGCTCCCCAGGGGGCCCCCTCATGATGAGAGGGGAGGGGATGCAGTCTTTCGGGTGAGATAGTGGATGGATCTTCATGCGGTTGGGGCCCAGATAGCTAAAGGAAACACCACAATTTTCCACGCACTTTCATGTTCTGTTAGCCAGCAGTGCCGCACTAACACAATACTCACTTGTCCTGTGTGTGAGGCCAAAATGTACCCTAAATCCACTACGGCCTTTCAAAGCAAAGGTCTACCATGGGCTGCTTTACAGCCCCCCCCCAAATCATCTTTGGAAGAAACTAAAACAAAAATATATTTACCTAACATTGCCCTTAGGAGAAATTGAAAGCATGTTTCCTATTTATAATCGGTCCTTTTCCACTTGACAAATGCTGATGGCTCTCCCCACCCTCACCCCTGCCCTCTCTTCTGTTGTGGGTGGGGTCCAGATTTGTGTTTTCTGTTTAAATAACCAGTGTGTCTCTCCAGGGGCCAGCACCCTAAGCCCGAGTACCAGTGGTGGGGGGAGGGGCGGCATCAGAGGCCAGTGTAGAATAGAGAGGATGGCGAGAAAGGCTGATGACCTGGGAACTCACCAAAGCAGAGCAGGGCCTTCTCTAGAAAGATCTGTAACGTATCATTAGGAAATTATCATTTTTTTTTTTTAGTTGAAAGTAGTCATTATTGGCAATTTCATCTGGTTCCATCTAAAAATAAGCCACTACTATTATGGATTACTGCTTGCTTCCCGGTACTGAGCTGAGCACTTTACATGAATTATGGCCCCTAATCCCCACAGTAACCCAGCAGGGTGATGTCTGGGGTTGGGCTGCCCAGAAGTCAGTGCTAAGGTGAGGATTTGTGCTTTAGGAAAGAAGGAATCCCAGGAGAAACCACTGTGGAAGAGAGAACAGGGCAGGGGCAGGGAGGCGGCTTCAGGCAGTGTCAGGCTCAGCCTCATCCCGGGGGAGTCCCAGAGCTCACATGCACCCTGGAGCTTGTCCCACCCCGAGGCCAGTGAGTGAGCTTCACACGCCTGCGGTGTGTCCTGTCCGCAGTGGCCCTGAGCGTAAGCCACATCCAGCTGTCGGTGTGAGGACCTCAGGGACACAGGGAGGACTCAGAGCAGGGAGACAGGTGACCCATGGTAGGAACAAAGCCCGTTGGAGCTGAAGAGGGACCCGTGAGCCTCCAGGAACATGCTCAGATCTACTGGGTTCCTAGCCTGATCACCACCTACCTTATGCATCAAACACCTGGAATTCAGAAGAAGGAAAGGAATTCAGCTCTGATTGCAGAGGTCAAGTGAGAGAGAGAGCTGTTATTCTAAACAGGCCACTATGTTGCCTTCTCAATGTCATGTCCATGTTCTTAGCCACAGGTCAAGCTGGTGGTACCTGGCTCCTCCTTTCCTTAGCATGAGCCTGGAGAGCTGGCTTCCTTCTTTCAGAAGGAGAGGGTGGTGCTGCCACAGCAACACACATCCATCGCTTGCCGAAGTCTGTCACTTCAGCTTCAGGACTCCTTGTCACTTCAGCTGTCACTTGCGCCTATATAGATTGGCAAGGCGACCTTGCTGGGGTCTCGCTCTGTAGGATCTACAGATGTCTTCCTCTACTGTCCTCCCTCTCAAGGCAGCTGAGGCAGATGTGGCCTGCTGTTTTCCACAGTAGCCAAGTGCTATGCAATGCCACAGTCTGAAGGAAAAAAAAAAATCATTTCTGCTTGGCCTAGCTCAGAGTGCACACTCTCTGTCATCTGTCCCAGGTGTCCCAGCCCTAGGTGGGATCCACTGGAGAAGTGGGTCAGAGCTCATAGGCCCAGGACAGGAACCATGTGGCCCGGGAGCGGACATTGGGCTTCACAGGAGGCTTCCACAGCCCAGTTCAGAACTTCCTAATGGAAGCCATTGCTTAACTTCCTCGTCCAAGATTCCAAATACTCGCTGACGGGGCACAGCAGTCCTCTCACCTGCAAAGACTAAGGAGATATCATCCACAAGGCACCCAGCACAGAGTGGACACTAGAGATGTGTCCAGTCGGCCTTCTCTCTAGTTACGGACTTCACTGGCATTGCTTCCTGTGATACTGCTTGTCCTAACTTCAGACCACTATTTGCATTTGACTAACTCCTAGCTGCCCTGGTCTTGGTTGGGTACAGAACAAAAGCTGAAGAAATGTGCCTTTTACTGGCAGGTGTCTTCAAGAGTTTTCTCCTTTCTGGGTTACTTTCTGAGTTCTGTCAAAGAACATTGGGTGTCTTCTTTTTTTCCTTTCCATTGATCTCAGCCAATGTGACAGCAGTGTCTGCCCTCCCTGTGGACTGATGTTATGCTCTGTGTGCTTATGGCTCTGTAGGAGAGGACTCCAGGACGCACAGCAAAGAGAAAAGGCGCAATGCTGCCCGTTGCGGAGAGGCAGGGTCATGCCCCCTCCAGCCCCTTCCCAGATACAAAGAAATGCTGCCCTAGTTTTTGGCAGTCAGATCAAACATCAATCACAGAAGAAAGAAAAACACCAGGCTTACCACCCACGCCACTGTGCTAAGAATAATTTCTATCCCAGCAGTACAGCTGGTCAGAACACCTGGCAGTACTTCCGAATGGAGCTAGGTATGAGCACGCAGGATGCACACTTGTCCATTTCAAGTGGGATCCTGGCCTGGGCCCTGAAACTCAGCTAAAAGCCTGGCTGAGACCCCCAGAAATCCAAATCAGTATCAAAACACCAGCTTACCTGGGATCCTGGCTCTTGTCTGAGCCCCACCCCTGCCCAAGTACTGAGCAAGTGTCAGTCGTTCCCTGCACATCCAGGAGTCAGTCTTAAGTTCTGGTCTGGACTGAGCTCAGCCTCACATCCCGGCCAGCACAACCCCGAAGGACCCAACTGTGGTTTGCTGGGCTTAGGGGGAAACTGGCTCCTTGAAGAAGTTGGACAGATGGCTTTGGAGAACCAGCTGTTTGTACACGTTGGTCTTCCAAATAAATAGTCATCCACTGAGGAACTATTTCCAGGGTGCTGTATTGGTGCCAGGCATGGTGCTTGCTACCTAAGTACCAAGGATTTGAAACACAGTAAAACGGCTTCTCCACTCTTTCGGGGTTTACAGCTTGATTCTGTAGCTCTTAGCTTATCTGGCTGTGCAGTCGAATCACCTGGGTAATATCTATACGAGGACTTTGAAGCCTGATGAGGTGGTGCATACCTTTGGTCCTAGCATTCTGATAGCTGAGGCACGACGATTCTGTTAGAGCTCAACTTTTGGTTAACACTCAATGACTTTGATTTTAATCTTGGACTTAAAATAATTTGAAAAGGTCTGGAAATGTAGCATAATGTGAAGGCCTCTGGTCCATCTGCTATACTGAAAAAAAAAAAAAAGTATTTCTAACATCTCATTGTCTTCTTTAATCCTCAGTAATCCTACAGTATAGACACAACCATTGTACCCATCTCAAAGATGAGGGAACAGAGGCAGAGGCTGGTTGGGTCACTCCCCAAAGGCTATACAGCACTGCAGATGGATGGTGGTGCTGAGCTGTGCTGGCTTCCAATCTGCCCTGCTGCTGTGTACAAGGAGGTCTGGGAGAGGGGTGGCTGGAGCACAGAGCAAGCAGGTGGAGGAACTGGAAGAGGAAGCCAAGAGGCAGCCAGGTCAGGGCGGGCGGAAAGGGCCTTAGAGACCTCGCCTGTGGTGGCTGATCCACCTGTGACAGCCAGAGAGCGGAACTCTCCAGAGGGCACACTCCAACAAAAACTAGGTCAGAGCTGGGAGCGCTGAAGGTGCAGATGCGTGGTGATGGGATTGGCTCTGACAGCAGCTCTGTGCTGAGTGGGAGCGATGCGAAGCCCTCTGCCCCTTCCCACTGAACTCTTCCTCCCCCTTCATGCTGTGGACATCCCAGGGCCAGCCCCATGATGGTTCTGTGCCTGCCTTCCCTGGAACTGTGTCCATCCTGGCCACCAAACCACAGAATCCAACCACCTGCTCATCTCGACATAGGACTGGGCTGCAGTGGGGTGGCCAGGGAAGAGCTGGCAGGTAAGACCCTGCTTGTTGTCCCCGTGACTGGGCTCGATCCTGGCTTTGCCACTCACCATGTGATTTGGGGCAAGTCCTTGGCCTCCAGAATGCTCAGCCTTCTCATCTCTTAGTGGGGAGCAGCTATGTTCTAGGAAATGGGGAGACTGCTCCTTGGCCTCCTGCCAAAAGCATTTGAGGCCTTCACGAAGCAGCAGCTGGCATCATGCCTGGTTAACGTAAGCCACGATTAGATTCTAGAACCCTCACCCATCCAGAGAGCCCAGGCTGATAGCCACTGAGCAACACCCCTATTTTGCAGATGAGAACACTGAGTCTGCAGGGGTCCATGGCTTTCCCAACCTCTACAGGAGTCTGAGCAGAGGAACCAGGAGCAGGAGCCTCCTGTGTGAGGCCTCGTGGCTCCACCACAACACTGGGGTGAGAAGTTCAAGCCTAGCCTGGCCCAGCCGCTCACAGCCTTTGCCCTGTTATCCTCCCTCTGTGGTGGCATCAATACAACCTTTCTGGAAGGGCTGTGAGGATGAAAATGCTGTCCCTGAAAAGCGCTGAAAAGTGCTCCCCAGGTGGCAATGCATGACTCGAGGTGCATTTCAACACCTCAGTTGGCAAGCCTCATTGCCAGATGCAAGAAAGCTGCCTTCACACTGTGTGTGTGTGTGTGTGTGTGTGTGTGTGTGTGTGTGTGTGTGTGTGTGTGTGTAGGGGAGCAGGGAGAGAGACAGTGCATGGAAGAATCTCTTTCCATACCTGCCCTCCAGCAGACATGGCCTCGATGCCTGCCCAGCTGGGATGACAGAAGCGTCTCTCCCTTCCTGGTGTCTGGACCCTCTTCCCCTCACCCCTGCCCTGTGGCTCACAGGGAGCCCATGCCTCTGTTCTTGAAGAGCAGTGATGTGCCCAACCTTAGCAAATAAGAAGCATAGTCAGGGAGTCTGCGCCAACCTACTGATGTCAGACAGAGCGTCATGGAACAGGGACAGAAATTGGAACCAGACAGCTGAAGATGCAAACCATAGTTCTTCTGCTTCCTAGCATAGGATTTTGGTCAGTGACCCCTTTAGCTCAGGGTTCCTCAGTTTCTTCATCTGCAAAACAAAGGGAAATCTTACTCCCAAACTTTGTTTTAAGAAATCAAATGAGACAAAGCCCCTGGGACACAACTGCCATGGTCCTGCCTGCAAGCCCTGTTAGTATTCTCTCTGGCTTCCTCTGCCTGGGTTACTGTAGCACCAGGCTGGTCAGACTGTTCGAGTTAAAAGAATTAGAAAGACACCCGTATGAAGGGGCAACCACTGAAAGCCAAGCCTGCTGGCTTGGCTCAGAAGAGGTGTGTCCTGTGGGTTGGCCTTGGGAGTCTTGGGGACATTAGGTGACAACGGCCTTGGAGGGGGGAAGCAGCATCTGACACACAGTATCTTGACTAGAAGTGCTTGAGAAACAGAGAGCTTGTGGCCTCTCCTGCTCCTCCCCAGGAGCCAAGTCAGGCAAAGGCCAGGAGAGGAGTGGGCAGGGACAGTGTGGGCTGCATTGGGGAGGCTGAACCTTTTCCGGGCCTGTCCTGGCCAGTGGATCTGCAAGGAAAGTGTGTATAGAGAGGTTCCACTACCTTTCCCTACCTGGTCCACCCTGGATGCCCTGGGTCTGGGGATACAGATCCCTCCTCCGGATATAGGGAGGTGCTCATGACCCCCTTCCAAAAGGGAGGGAGCCCCACAGCTCACGACCTCCAGGCCTCGGCCCTCGCTTGGTGTCTTAGCGATGGGATCACCACCGCATCTAGCCTCACCCTGGGCTATGTGGCAGCCCTGGAGTGGGTGAGTAAGGAGCCGTGGCTTGAATACGCACCGCATGTCAGGAAGTGGGGCGATCATACTCGCAGTGTTGACAAAGTATCAGACCCCGATTTAGGGCTGGAATGTATTCCCTTACAGAGTCTTCCCGGAATCCTGTGAGGGAGGTACTGTTGGAATCCCCACCTGACAGATGAGAAACCGGAAGCGTCCAGAGGTGGTGTGGCTTGTCCCAGGTTACACTGCCGGTCAGGGGCGGAGCTCGAATCCGGGCAGTAGAACTCCCAACACCAGCCTCCTTTCAGTCGCGACAGATTGCCTATTTTCCTGACTCTCTGGTGTCCTGTTTCCACCTCATATCCCAAGAGAAGGTCTTATTCATGACACAGAGGAGCCGGGCGTCCTATTCGCCGCTTCTCGCTTCCCAACCCTCTTCTGCTCCAAGTGCGTTCGCTGGCAGGCCGGAGTAGAAGCTGCATTTTTGCCAGGTTGCCTGCTCTTCGCCTTTCAGATCTCACTACAGACATCACTTTTCCAGAGAAACACTAAAATATTATTTGAATCAATCAGTGGATGAAAGAATGGACAAATTTAATTAATTAATTGGGCCTGCAAGGCTCCACCCTCACAGCCAGCCTTCTGTTGTCTCAGCACTTCCCAATAAGTCTGTGAGAAAGAGTTACCGTTGTTTCCATTTTACTGATGAGGAAACTGAAGATTGTAGGACTGCAGTGGCCCTTGCTCAGTTCCATGAGAGGGGAAGTCAGGATTCACACCCAGGCCTGCCTGGCTCCAGCATGGGTGTCCTCCCTCTTCACTCCACTCAGAAAAGAATCCGGAAGGAAGGGTAGTGCCCCGGGGACTCCGCCAGAGTTCCATGCAGAAAGAGCACAGAATTAGATGAAGCCCTGCGGCCCCAGACAGGCCTGCAAGTCAAGGATAAAGGATCAAAGGTAAGGAAAGAGCTAACATAGTCTGGGAAGGCATCGTGAAGGCTGTCTTGGATAATTCTTCAGGAAGCTTGCCTTTCTGACCAGCTGCTTTGGAAAACTGGACCTGCAGCCCCAAGCCCAGCCCTTCTTGGAACTCTGTTGGGAAGGATAAAAGCCCAACAGGCAAGAGATGCTGAATGGGAGTCCATCCACCGTCCAGATATGAAAAGACAGCCTTTGTAAAAGCCGGATAGATGACGCTTGCGTGGCCTCAGGAAGGTTCACTTTGTTAAGTTCATAGTTGCAGCATTTCCAAACCGCCTCGGGGTGAAAATTCTAATAAATTTGTCTGTGAATGTCTAAAATTCTTGTGCAACTCAGAGCTTCAAGAAATTCACTAGGCAATTTTTTTGGAAAACAATATAACAGCGTCTCGCCCCACTATTTTGAAAGTCTGCTTCTAAGCCAAAATGTAAAAGATCACCACTGTATATTTCAGGGCTTTTTTTTTGTCCCATCAAGCTCTGGGGTTTTATTTGCCTTGGATTTAGAGAGGAAGCGGAAATCAAGGCAGCTGTTTATGATCTCAAATCTGCGCACAGCTTCAGAGGATCTCAGGGTGCAGAACATCCTCGTGCTATCCCCGCTTCCCTGACAGTTTTAGATGAGCCTGGAGACCAGCCAAGGGGCAGGGTTAAGCCCAGTTCCCCTTTGCACATGCTCTGTGAGGTTCATTTTAGGTATCCTGGGATCGCTATCCTCACCATCACTCTCTGTCTGCAGAAGCAAGTTCGTCTTGGGGCCCGCTGCATGGATGGTAGAGGCAGGCTGGAACACAGTGAAGAAAGAATGGATGTCCTACGCCTTCTGCTTGAAGGTGGTTTCAGCACTTGAGCGGATAAGGGATTGACTGTGTCAGGAGCCAGTACCAGGAGGAGGAGAGCATCGGCAGGGTCTCTGGGATAAGGGCTTGTCACTGTTTTAGGAAAACCCTTGCTCGTGGGTGATCGGGGTACACACACAGCCTGCCTTGAACTTCGACTGTACTGCAACTTTTGACAGATAACAGGGCTTTTTTTTTTTTTTCTTTTGGGAAAGAGCTCATCTCTCCTACCTAAAAATGTGGAGCGCAGGAGTGAATCTAAGCTCCCTGCATTTGTAGGGTGCTTGCTGCATAACCAGACGGAACGAATAGTTCCTGAAATAAATGAAAAGTTATGGCTCAGTAGAATAAGTGCTTGCCTGGCAAGTGCAAGGGCCAGAGTTCAATTCCTGGTTCCACAAAAAAAATTAATAGTAATAATAATAATAATAATAATAATAAATGGAAAGTTAAAACAAAGTTATTGATTTGAAAAATATAAAAAATACCAGTGCAAAGGGAGTTAGAATCACCCTCACTTCCATCACTTCAGGAGAATGACCGTAGGGCTGGCGGGGTGAGGCTAGGAGACAGAGCGCTGCCTGGAGCATGAGGCTGAGGCCTCAGCTAGCAGCAGCAAAGAAATACAGAAACAGATATGGCTATTCTCTAAAAGAGCAGCAATAGAAGGAAATAGAAAGAATGGCACTCCCTGGAATTATCCCTCGGAGGTAACCACTGTTAACAATTGATGTAATTGCGCCTCTTTGTCTCCTTTGCTTTATAAACATTTATTTTTGTGTATGTAAATAGACCTAGATATTTTATGACACTAATTTTAACATTGTATGGTAGTATTAAAATTAGAATACATATACATACATACACACACATACACACACGCACACACACGTGTGTGTATGTGTGTGTGTGTATAGAGATAAAGAAAGAGAGAAATTCTCCAAGATTTTAAATAAAGCAGGGGAAAACACAGAGTGAACACCAAGCTCTCAATTTTGTGCAGCTCTCTCAGTGGAGACCTTTCCTGCTGGAGAGCCTCTTCAGTAGCGCAGAGCCCCAGTGCTACCTCTGTCTCCTTCCAGCGTCCCATGTGCTGCGCTCCCTCCTCTCCCTCCTCTCCCAGTCGGACGCTGGCCAGCAGCCTCTGCAGTGGACGCTCCCCAGGCTCCATGCCTGGGGCACAGTCAGAGGGGAGGCACGAAGCCTTCCTGGATGACAGCAGTAACCAAAAGAGGAAATGCATGAGGGAGCACAGTGAAGCATTATCGCTCAAGGCTCAGGGCCCAAAAGCCCCACAGCCTGTAGTAACCCAGTGCCCTGCCTCTTCAGGCTGTGGATGCCACCGCAGTATCTGGGCAGCTGAGCTGCCGGTGCATTTGAGCTGCCTAAGTGCAGCTATCAAGAGGAAGAAGTAAAAGAAGGGCCGGGATTTTCCAGATTGGCTGTGAACACTGATTAAAATTATCCAGACATGGCTTCAGTAATCCTCCACTGTAAAGTGATTAAAAAAAAAAAAAAAAAAAAAGCTTGCCAGCATTTCTTAAAGCATTGCTTTCTGGTTTGTCTGCACCCAACTGCTGCTGGCTGGGCCCACCCCAGGGAGCCTGCGTCACTGGCCCGGGTTGGGATCTGGGCAGCCTTGGCTTTTTTAATCCCTTGGGGGACCCTAAAGCTCAGCCAAGGCTGCAGAGCTGAGTCTGAGGGGCAGCTAAGTCCAAGTCTCTCGAGAGCTTGTTTCAAGAGCAGATTCACAGGCTCGAGTCCTCACATGTTTGAGGATGAGGCACAGGCCTCTGTTCCTACAAGAGCCTCAGTGACTCGGAGGCTTTGGCTAAACGACCATCAAGCTGTCTTCACTTCCAAGGAAACAGCTCTGTCTCTGAGTCTGAGCATCGTGCCAGG
Source organism: Ctenomys sociabilis (assembly GCA_004027165.1). Lineage (NCBI taxonomy): Eukaryota > Metazoa > Chordata > Mammalia > Rodentia > Ctenomyidae > Ctenomys > Ctenomys sociabilis. The sequence continues at coordinate 46,309 of PVKA01002096.1, forward strand.
GGCCCCGTGCTGGTTCTCATGCCTTGCCTTGCCAAGCTGCCATGCATGGCCGAGGGGGTGACCACACTTATCCCCACCCCATTTTGTCAACTGTGGAAGGAGTAACTCAGCCACCCTAGATAGACATGCTATGGGTTTCACACAAGAACATACCAGCACAGGGAGTTACAGTGTCATAGCTGCTGTCCTCGTTATTGTGAGTCTCCTTCCTGTGAGAGGATGTTGCATGTCACCTGGAATCCAGACTCCAGGTGCTGGAGCATACACATCCTGCTTCTCAGGCCAGGGAGATAGCTCAGTGGAATAAGTGCTTGTCTCGCAAGCACGAGGTCCTGAGTTCAATCCCTGGTACCAAAAAAAAAAAAATCCTGCTTCTCCACTTCCTCAGCTGAGGGTCTTGGGTATGATGCTAAGCGCTACCAGCTCTAGCTCAGGTGCTCCTTTCTATCCAGTGCAAATGACACAACCATCCACCTCGTATCATCCTTGTAAGGATCACAGAAAATACATGTAGAGTGCTTCTCTTAGTTGCTGGCACATAATCAAAATAATTATCTTAAGTATAGTTCTTATCAGCATCATCATTATTATTGAGTCAACTCTTTTTCTTGTCTACTGTGTAGGATGAAGAATGAATGGATAATACAACATAATTTGTGAAAAGATCAATTCCAAATAGCATTAGCTATGCTTCTTCATTTATTAGAAACATCTTGCTTCTGCAGAGGATTAATGAAGAAAATGAATTAAAAATAAAAATGAAGCAGAAAACCTCTGCAGGTAGAATCTGGCCCAAGGCTCCATGCTTGGCCATGCTCAGCTCCGTCTCTTCCCCTCCCTGTTCAGGTTTTTCCTAGACGTCCCTGCCCCAAAGCACCTTAGCCTTCATGGTAGCCAGCCACATGCACTACAGAGCCCAGGAGTCTTTGTCCTCCTCCTCTTGCATTTTGTTCTTTGCTCACAGCTACAATCAATACATCTTCCAGGATGTATTGTCAAAAGACATTCAGATTTGAAAATCTTGTCCCGAATCAAGCAGGAGCGCTGATTCTAGGATTCTGCAGCTCACAGAGAAGGGGTCCAAGGACAGCGGAGGGAGAGCACCCCATTCCTTCCCCTGATCATTGCTGACTGAATTCCTGTACCTGCCAAACTTGTTTAATCAGTTTAACAATAGCTCACAAACATCAGACCAACTCCCACCAAACTTCAGACCTCATTCATGTCTGTCTTTTCCTTGTTCCTTTCCTTCTGCTCAAAACAAACCCAGCTTGAAAGCTCAGCTCATTTTGTTTGTTTTTTCATAATTCTCCCAGACCAAAAGAAAAATCGAGTCAAAGTTCTTGGTAGCACAGCAAGCTTTATTGCTGTTTGGGGGAAAAAGAAGAGGGTTTTCCTTGGCCACGGTGCTCTGCTGCCTCTGGCTTCCTCTGCACACTGCTGTTGCTCCTCTCTTTTGGTGCATGGTGGCGAAAGGAGGAAAACACTAAATCTTACCCACGAAGTGGAATTTTTCTCATCTAAGATGGAGAAAAATAACTCTTGCCCCTGAACTCCAAGCTGGACTTCAGATAGCCAGTGCTACTGAAGTGTCCCCAAGACTGTGTGCTCAGAGACTCTGTCTGCGGTGGCCCAGACCTAGCCAAGTATGAAAGCCTAGATGTACCCACTTCCTAGGACCTGAACTGGGAAGGAAGTGGTCTGTGGTTTGTGCTCCCACTGATACGGTTTATTTACCCGAGCTTCTCCTGCCTATGGGAAGCAAAAGTAGACACGGTCCAAGCTTGAAATCAGAATGCTTTCCACAATTACATTTATTCTTACTTATATTTAGCCACTGCTTTGTTTGGCAGAGTCTCTCCTCAAGTCCTTTGTGGAACAAGGCAAGGTATAAACAAAATGCTGCTTCCTAGACCCTGAGCGGCAGCATGGGGCACCTCCGTTTCTTAGGGTTTCAGCATCTCAGGTAGGAATGAAAGAAGGATTCTCTTCATTGCTCTTCAGTGTTTTGATTAGTCAGAAAGGTACCCCACAGCTGATAACCCCACCAATCTGGGTCTGGTTTTATCCTGATAGACTTTGGATTGCCTCAGTTTTTTAAATTGTGAGAAATGGCAACCATCAGGCCTGGAAACAGCAGCCCTACATCCTTCCAACTTTGAGATCTTACCAGCTCCCCGCCAAACACCCTTGGCCTGGAATACAGATGACACTGTGTAGTGTATTCGTTGAGTTAATGCTTGAGTCATGGATTCACCAAGGGGTTTGCTCTGAGTGGGTTTGACAGTCAGGGTCCTTGCTTCAAGTGCCTGTGAATACACACACAGTGACACCTATCACTCACCCCCTAGCATCTGCAAGTGAGGGATCCTTTAGTTCGTGGTTTTCAAAAACAATTCCAAGCTCACCACTATGCCTATTCATTGGAGATACTGCTGAGATACACATCATAAATTGCATGTTGCTGAAAATGTGGACAAGTACTTTAAAAAAAAATAAGCTACTGTGATTTTCTTTTGTGCCTACTCCCAGATTCGTGAGTGTTTCCCTTTTTCTATCATTCCAGAAAGTTGCAAAATTTCCCCCTCATCATTTATGATCCAGGGTCTCCAAGAGGCTGCTGGCTTTCCCCCCAGATTCCTGCATTTTTTGTTGACAGCCTGGGGTTTCCAAGTGCTGGCTCTTCCCGGACTGTCTGCTTGGGAGGTCAGGCAGATGGGGTCTTTTACTCAGACGAAGGCTGGCTTGAGGGGCTCATTGCCGGCAGGCCAGTCCTGAAGTCCCGTTCTCAGAGACCTCATTGGTGGTGTCTGGTGTTGAAGATCCAAGCAGACTCCAGCTGGTGCTTCATCCAGTGGTCCGGAGAGTTTGGTGATCAGCTTTGAAGTGCCGGTTCGCTGACATTTGGGTGGTTTTGAAAGTTTAAAGTCAAAGGAGATGACAGAGGGGTAGAAATAAAAATATTAATAAAGACTTTTTAATCCTTTCCATTGCAGCCTGCTGGTCTCAGAGCCAGTGAACTTCTTTAGCTACTAACATTAGCTAAATATACTCATTTAAAAGGAATTCTTAGTGCTGGGGAGATAGCTCAGTGGAATAAGTACCTGAGTTCAATCCCTTGTACAGCCAAAAAAAAAAGATATATATATAAAAGGAATTCTTTCATATTAACAGAATACCCATGTGGAAGCAGTACATTTTATAGGGCATATTTATAACATAGATGCTCCTCCTGAAGGAGAAATTCTGTATCTCATTTGCCTCACATTGGTTATTTTCCCTTGTCAGGTTTTGATGATACACTATTTGTTTTAAATAAGAAAAATGAAGTCTTATAGGAAAGATAAAAGGGAAATAATTGTTCCAGGAAAGAATACATCAAATTATTAACAGGATAAAGAGGCAGAAAAGAAATTTGGAAACCAACTAAAAGATGCATCTGTCTTCCATCAGGAAAGAGAAAAAATCTTCAGTCTTCAGTTGAGTGAATCACAGAGGGTTAAGGTGAATGTTCATGTTTACTAAATACTAGAATATTAGAAGAAATACTTTTAATACAAAGAGAAAAGGATGTACTGTTTTCTCATATTTGTAGGTCTACCTGTAGGTCTCCTAACTCAAAAAACTGACCTTGGTGGCAATTCTTATTTAACTGGGAAATTTTAAAAGTGACAAATGTAGATGTGTGTCATTAACTCCATTTCTATACCTAAGGTGACACTGTCAATTTATCAGGTTGTTTCCAACCAGACAGATACACCTTCAGGATCCTTTTCTGAGCAGAGAGAGTAAAAGTCACCCGCCTGCAAATGGCCCTTGCACAGCAAGCCTTACGCTGCCCCTTGTGTCACTGTGACTCACAACGTGAGCTGTAGACCACTGAATGGCATCAAGTGGGAGCTTATTTGGACAACTGAGTCACAGCCCCATTCCAGAACTGCTGCTAAGTCTTATGCAAATTAAGGCTGAAGGAGCCCTGAAAGTAGACAGAATAACTGATACAGCCATTAGGGCAGGTGCTCTCAAACTGTAGAATGCATCGAAATTACTGATGTAAGGGTTGGGGGTGTTCTTCCATGGTACAGAGCTTGTCCAGTTTGGGAGGCCCTGGTTTCAATCCTCAGTACCCAAAGGGGATGAGAGGGGTTGATGAGTTGAACATCTGTCAAAACACAGATTGTTGGGCCCCACCCTGAGAGCTTTTGATTTAGTAGGAGTGAAGTGTGGTTTCTCAAATTCCCAGCTGTGTTGTTGCTGCTTCTAGGACCACAGTTTGAGAACCATTGCATCATGGGAATGCTTTGGAACATGTCCATAATCTTCTGGAAGTTGAGGGCCTCAGTATCTCTCCACCACTCTTTTTTTTATGTATTTTAGGGACGTGTCTACAGGGTGTTCAGAGTCTCACTACTAGATCAGACTCATAGTGATCCTCCTGTTTACAGCCTCCCAAGAGTTGGGATTATAGGCACAAGAGCTGGGATTATACACACACCACCACACCAAGTCTCAATTGCTGTCTCAGCGTGCCTCAGGGCGGGGCCAGGTGATGGAACCCACAGCCTCTGCACCTGCTTGCAGGCCCTTTAACCCGCTGAGCTATTTGGCCGCTCTTCCACCACTCTTCATACAACTGTGAACACAGAATTCTAGTGTATCTGTCAGAATCAGAGTTCAAGGTTTATTGTAGCAAAACATGTATCATGCCCTTATGGTCCTAGGTCTGAAAGGCAGCACTTGCTCCTTGAGAATTGTCATTAACATTTATTCCTTCATTCCTCTATCCATTCATTCATTACCATTTGAAAAGCTATGCATTCCACAGTGCTTGATACTGAGAGAAACTCATGAAAGATAAAGCCCAGAGCTGGTCTCAAGGAGTTTATTCCTGTAGAAGAAAATGCACAAAGCAATACATAACGAGTTAAATAAGGCAAGACAATAGCACAGGCAGTGGCATCAGATGTTGTCAAAGGGCAGAGTTCTAAGAAAATGTCACTGAGCATATGTGATTTAATTCCAGAGAGTCAGAGAACTGCAACCAGCTTATTGCATTCAGGGCTGTGTGTATTTCAGCCTGGCTAGAGTAGAAAGTTCAGGCACGTAGAATGAATGGAAAAAATGGTGGGAGGGGGCCAGGCTAGAGTAAGAAGGTCCTTTCTTATTTCTCAACACTGAATAAGTTTAAAACTTGAAATTTCCTTTGGTCTGGTCGCTTGGTCAGTCCCCTCAGCACTATCCAAAATGCCAGAGTTCTGAGGGCTTACAGGCAGAAAGTGGCAATCTGTACATCGGCAAGGAAGCCCAGTCATCTCTCACAGGCCTGGAAGCTGGAAGTCTCAGATCACCCTGTGCACAGGTTCTTGGTGAGGGTTTCCTAGGTCACAAAGATCCTGGCTGCATCCTCACAGGCAAAAAGATGCCCATCCTGCACTCTCTCTCCTTTAATAGTCATTTGCTCCCAACACTCAAGGAGCGTTCCACAGTCATGAATTGATTATCTCTTTTTTTTTAATTAAAAAAAATCATTTATTTATTTGGTACAGGGTCTCCTATGCAGCTGATCCCCCTGTCTCAGCCTCCTCAGCGCTCGGATTATAGGCGTGCACCACAGTTTCGGTGGCTGGCTCAGAGTGTCCAGGGTGGGCCCAGCATGGTATGCAGTACCAGGGATCGAACTTGGGTCCTTGTGCTTGCCAGGCAGGTGCTTAGACCATTAGGGAGCTATCTCCCTGGTCCCCTGATTACCTTTTAATACCATCACTTGGAAGGGTAGGGTTTTCAAAAAACATACCAATTCAAGAGGACGCCAGTATTCAGTTCATAGCACTTGCATAACTACAAATCAAGGCCATCGGGACTGTAGATTAGGCTATTGGGCGGCAGAAAGTGGCAACCTGTACCACAGCGAGGAAGCCCAGAGAGAAAGACGATATAGAGATGACAGGCACGTGGGGAGGACAGTCGCAGTACTAGGGCCACAGGGTTTATCAGTCACCTCCACATTGCCAGGTATTGGTGCTCCGGACTGTCACACAGCCTCTCAGCTCAGACAAGGGCGCAACCTGTCACGTAGTCAAACTTCCACCTTACTGCATGGGGAATCACGCATGTTGCAGGATGTGTGCCAGGCTAAGAACTGCCAACTCCAGCCCAGGTTGTTCCACGGGCGGGCGGGAGCACCTCATCCTGCCTCACCGAGGGAGGACTCTGGCCTGCCCAGGTCGTCTCTACTCCCTTCCATCCCCTTACTTTGAGTCAGAGAAGAAACAAAAAGGCACCCTGCGAATTAAAGTCGAGGAACCTGTGGAGCCAGTGCGTCCCAGACCTGGGCAGGGAGCCGCTGAAAGGTTAGCCGGGAGCCTGCAGGGTCACTCAGCTTCTCCTGGCCGCCTCGGCCACTCTCTAATTACCGAGTCTGTGGTAGGTTTCGAGGAGGAGCTGTCTTGGGGCGGGAAGCTTCCTTGAGCATCGCTTTTGCCTATAAATACTTCAAATAGTTCAGTGAAACATGCAACCTTTGAAAACTGGAAAGGAAGCTGTTGGGAGGCCCCCAGGCCCGCCTGGAAGAGCAGGCGGGGAAAAGGTCGGCGGGGCGTTCGCGCGGGAGTCGAGACCCGCCCCGTCGAGCAGCGGGGGGCCTTGGGGTGCAGGCGCGCCTCCGGAAGGCGCGGACCGTTAAGGTGACCCGAGGAATTTGAAAAGCAAACCAACTTCCCCGAACCGTGCCCGCGGAGCCCCGAGGCGGCCGTTCACGTTCGAAAGGGCATTTTTTAAAAGGCAGCAGCCGCGCCGCACCCTGCGGGAGGTCGGCCCGCCGGGGGGCGCGCGCCGAGCACCGCCCGGGTCCGTTCGCTTTGTACCCGCGGCGCCGCGCGCCCGGGAGTTTCCGCGGCGACCCCGGGCGGAGACCACACCCCCTTTGCAGGGAGAGCGGGGGCCACGGATTGGCGCGCTGCGCACCAATGGGCGCGCGGGGGCGGTCCCGGCTGTCAGCGCGCGCCGCAGCCACCGCGCCGGCCGCAGCTCGCTCTCTCCCGCGCCGAGCCCCGCAGCCCTCGCCGCCTCCCCGGAAAGCAGCGCGGCGGTCGCTCGCGAGCACAGCCCTGCCCAGCCCGCGGCCACGGCCTCGCTGCGCTTGAGCGCACGGAGCATGTGCAGATCCGAAGGCGCTGCGGTGCTACAAGGAGCTCCCGGGCGACGGTGACGGACTGTCACGCTGAGAGAGACCTTTTCGGGGCTCTCGCCGCGCCTCTACTGCGTCGCGGGTGACACTGCGGTACTTGCGACCCCCGTGGCCGACGCCTCAGGGGGAGACGTCTTGGGTCCCGTGCTCCCTCCCTCCGTCTCGGCACTCGTCCCTGGCCTCGCCCGCTCACACTGCAGCTGCCAGAGCGCGACGCGCGCATCCCTGCGCCTCAGCCGGTTCCAAGCCCGCCTCCTCACTTCGGAGATGCAGTGACAAGTTATAGTACTATGGGCATCCGAACCTCCGCTTCCCAGGGGGAAAATTACGCGAGGCAGCCCTCCCTGAACGCCCAGAGCTCCTGAGCAGGCCACTCCGGAGAGCCGGCTTGCAGCATCCGTCCAGGTGGGGCTCGTCGAGCGCAGTGCCCGGTCCCCGCGCATCCCCGCACGCCCGATCACTCTGACCTCCCCGCCTCGGGGTTCTCTTTTTTCTCCCCCGGTGGTGGGCGCCTCGCGGGCCGAGGCCCGGCGCCTGCTCTGCTGCCCGCGCTGCCGTTAGCGGTTGCCCCCGCCGCTGCTGCCAGGGACGTGCTGGGAAAGCCGAAGCCCCGGGAGAAGATGCCGGCCATCCTGGTAGCCTCCAAGATGAAGTCGGGACTGCCCAAACCCGTGCACAGTGCTGCTCCCATCCTCCACGTGCCCCCGGCCCGGGCTGGTCCCCAGCCTTGCTATCTTAAGTTGGGGAGCAAGGTGGAGGTGAGCAAGACCGCCTACCCCAGCCAGATCCCCCTGAAGTCTCAGGGGCTGCAGGAGCCGGCTGGGGAGGTGCTCCCGCTACGGAAGAGCGGCTCGGTGGAAAAGGGCTTCGATACTCAGGTAAGAGGTGCTGTGCGCGAGGCACTGCGGGACGAATATTTCTTTTCTGGGGTCAGAGCACGGCTAGATGGGGGAAGGGGCTTCCATGTGGGTGGGTGGGGCAGCCCTGGCAAGTTGGCGCGGCCGAGGAGGGTGGGTCGGCGGTGGGTGTGGCCCGGGCAGGCGGACTGCCTGTAGAGACCCCGGGTGCTGACTTGGCTGCAGAGCCGCGTGGGGTGGGAGGGGGCGCACCTCCCGAGTGATCGCAAAAGGGCGGGTGCGGCTCTGAAAACGCCAGGTTCAGTCTGTGCAGGGCTTGGCCCCTGGAAGGCTGTGTCTACCGCCACCACTGTGTGTGTTGCCTGCGGGCTGCGCACAGGTTCCTTCTGTGCCTAGGAATGGTTTGACACCTCGGAGTCCAGCACCTCTGGGCCTGGCTGGAGGAGGATAATGCAAGTCTGGGGGGCGGGGTGAGGTAGAGGGGGTGACAGTTATACCTGCTCTCCTTCTGGCTTAAAGATGGCCTGCCCTACCCCATGGTTAGAGGAAGCGGATCCAGAAAGGTGCGGCGAAGGCGGGCGGCTGCAGACTCCTAGCCTTGGGCGGAGAGGGGGTGGCCGCGCAATGGCGGCCCCAGGCAAAGCCCCTCCTTCCAGTGAAGAAGAGCCCTGTGCGAGCCTGGGTGGACCGGGCGCTGGGAGTGGGAACAGGGCTAGGGTAGGAGAGCTGCCAGAGGAGAAAGGGCGACTTATACCTTTCTCGACAGAGACTGCTTCGTCCAGTTCGCCGGGTGACAGGCCCGCGCTGAGCAATCTCTTTTAAGGAAATCCGCAAGGGCCAATCCGGTTCTTTTGGCCTCCTGCCCTCCCCGCCTCATTTCCCCCTCTTCGGGAGGAGGGAGCAGGGGCGCGCTGTTATTTTCTTGGCAGCCAGTCAGCAGGGACTTTTGGGGACGGGAGAACCTGACGGATGTGACTGTACCGGTCAGGAGAGGCGGGAAGCCAGAGCGGGAGGTGGTTTGGGGCCGGCGAGGGGTAGTGGCAAGAGACCAGCTGACCGTTTTGGCCCAAGCTTCTCTGCTGACACTGCCCCCACCTTCTCTGGAGCTTTCTCTGATCAGAGGAGAGCACTCAACACATTCCCAGCATTTCCAATGCGGGAACCTGGAACCGGAGTGGGAAGCTAATTGTAAGCAGACTTTTGGAATTCAGGACCGGAGAAGACCCTTGGAGCAGATGACGCTCCTCGGCTCCAGGCTGATAGGCTCGCCCCTCCCTGCTGCACTTGTTAAACATTTTTGGAAGCTGTCAGCTCTGAGTGATAGCGTGTGGGAGGAAGGCAAGATTTCCTTGGGTACTCCCGGCTGTCGCTGCTAGAGTTGGGAGCCCTGCTCCTTTTCTGTTGCCAGTCCCAGGTTTTGTCCAGGGGGCTGTGAAACGCGATGCCACCACGATGCCCCTGTGAGGGTTTCCCCTTTGCCCATGGACTGGGGCTCACGGGTGGTATGTTGGGACTGGAATTGTGAATCAGAGTGTGACGCACACCCGAAGCCTGATGAGGAGGACCTGAGGAATGAGGGGAAGGAGGAGACGCTGTGATTGCTTGCCGCTCGGCTCTGCTCTGCCTTTGCCAATCCGGCCCTCCATGTGGCACTGTGGGAGGATTGGCAGTGGGCAGGAATGGGGAAGGTGGTTCACCACCCTGTACCCCCCCAAAAGTTCTCCAGCTTCTCCCTGATGGCCTGGTCCTGTGCCTGGAGACCGAGCTTCCCTTGGCCTGCCCATCCTCTTCCTCTCTCTGGCCCTCAATGGGGCCCTGGGGACTGGCCACAGTGTGGCTCAGGTGGACTGCTGAGGGTGTAGCTGCTTCCAGCAGGTTCTCCTGGGTGTACTGCTTGCCCTGTCCTTGCTGGGGCTTGGCCCTGAGGGCTCTTCCTCCAAAGCCTCCTGCTGACATCAAAGTGACTCTGGCAAAATGTGTTTGCCTTCTATGGCCAATGTCCCTCCTCCCCAACTGACATGGTATCTGTTCACTTTCCAAGAGAGTTCCTTGCCATGGCTTTAGGTCCAAGTCTGACTCTTAAGAGTTCAACTGCAGGTAGATTTCAATAGCCAGTTGCTTAGCACGTCTGCCTTAACTCAGGACTCTTTTGGCAAGAGGCTGGGTTTGGCAATGGCCATGGCCACAGGCTTTAAGGTCTTGTAGATATCAGAACTGCCCTGTGTCTCTTATATTACTGGCTGGGTGACCTACTCCATTAACTTCCCTGAGCCTGAGTGTTCCCATCTGTAAAAATGGGCATAAACAACAACAAGAATATTTGTGAACATTAATTTAGCACAGTGTGAGGCAAATAAGGAACATTTAATAAAATGAGCCATTTATGTATATTGCTAGCCCCAGAGACAGAGAATGTTGAAGTTAGTTTTCATAGCCTTTAAGTGAGAAAAGACAGGGCTTATTCTCTCAAGCCCATGAGAAGATATCAATTATTTCAAAGGGACTTCTGAACCCATGGCTCATGTCTCTTGCAATACTAGGGGCAGTGGGGGCATGAGGGATAGGAGCAACTACTTGCCAAGAGGCTGGCCTGCCAGGTCTTTCATACATGACCTCATTCACTGTCACAGGAATCTGCAGCCCAGGTGCAACATGCCTGTTGTGGATGACAATAACCACACAGCAATAACTGTAGCTCCTGCTGCATGCCAGGAATTTTCTAAGTGCTATACGTGAAATCGTTTGCTCGCACAACAATCGTGTAAGGTGAGTGTGGTTGTCTCCATTTTCCCCATGAGGACATTGCAGCTGACTGGTGTAGTAGCTTCGTGAGCAGCACAGGCAGCACTCATGGAATCAGAGCTGAGGGTCTGGCTCCAGCCTCCACTGCCTTAGTAGCCATGATGCCGTACAGAGCTAGTGTAGAGCCTGCCTGATAATCGGAGGGCCCTGATGTGCAGGACCTCAGCTGCATCTACTGAGCTCAGCGAGTAAAGCGGGCAAGGTATCCAGCTTTCTCCAGGTTGTCAGGAAGTGCAGCTCAGGCAGGCCAAGCCTGGGATCTAGCTGATCTTCATTACCTCCCTGCATAATCCTCTGGAAGATCTGCAGGACAAGTAAGACAAGACCTTGACCTTGGGGTTATCAGTCTGGTGGGGAGGCATAATTGTGATGTGCCCAGCAGGGAACAGCACAGACAGGGCTAAGGGGTATCCTTGGAGCAGAGACCCAAGGTGCTTGGAAGCAGGGAAGGGCCTCCTAGAGGAGGCAGGGCTTGGGAGATGGGCTGGAGCAGCTGGTGAAGAGGGGAAGCATGCGAGCTGGCGGGGTCCTGCCTTGGTGCCCCGCAGGAGTAGATGTCACGTCATGCAACAAGTGGTTGCTCCTGGCCTGACATCTCTGTGCTCAGAGGCGAGGAGGAAAATGCCAAAGGCTTTGCAATTGAAGGGTAGGATATGCTGTCTTCCTAGGGCTTGGGGGCCATGGGCATGCAGGCTGCTGCTGAGGATCGGGAAGGGGGTGCTTGGTTAGGACCTGGCTCCTGAGAGGTCCTTGGGACCCCTGGTGACAGTCACTGAGGGCTTGGATAGCAGAGTACTGGCCATAGTCGTTCTGGAGGACAGGAAGGCATTCTCACACCTAGTTTCCTAGCCAGCAGCTCTCCTTAGCTCTGGACATCTTTCCATTCCCCCCAGACTACTCTCCATCAAGTGTGAGACTTCCCTTAACCAGCAAAGAGCTGTTCGGTGCAGCCCCAGGGCCAGCCTTGCAACTCCTCTTTCTGAGACTCCCACACACCTGCTGCTGTTTCTGAGCTCCCAGCAGAGGAAACTGCTCTGCAGCCATGCACTCGTCTGGAATGCACCTTCTGGTGCTGGGATACCTGCACCTTCCCTAACCCCCACCATGTAGAGTGTCTGCTGTGTTCTGTGCAGATAAACCATGACCATGGGCAAAGAACTGTTGTGGAGAAAAAGCGCCCGGCGATAGTGGAGAACCTCCTCTGGCCAACCTTTGGAACACTCCTGAGCATGTGAGGGGACATCTGGGCCTATTTTTAAGAAGCAATTGCAGGGGAGAATATTATGCATGTAATCTTTTGATATTTCCTGTTTGGAGAAGCTAGTGTTCAGCTTACAAGTTTTTCCTTTAAAAAGTAATTAGAGGTGCTTAAAATGCATTGTGTCTATGAGGGTTTTAGATGTTTAGAAAGCAAGCCCGCTGAGGCCCCGCCTGAGACCTGCCACAGCTTTGCCCTGGTGTGTTTTGATTAGCATCCTTGCTGCATCTTCAAAGCTGGCTATGGACTTGATTAGCAGATTTTTCTGTTATTGTGTTTTTGCCTTTTTCTCTTTCTCAGTCCTAGGAGGGGCCTGTGTAGTGTGGTTATCTGCCAACACGCCAGAATGTTGATGGTTCACATATTATTGCTTCTGCCACAGGATAATTTTCTAAAGACACCTTAAGGCTGGTACTGGTTGCTTACGCAGGGTATCATTGTGTGTGTGTGTGTGTATATGTCCATGTTTAGCTACATCTACTTCTGGGGATGTGTGTATATACGTTTCTACACACACACACACACACACACACACACATGGAACAGTTTAAGGATCAGGCACATGTAAGCACACACACACATCAAAGGCGAGGCTGGACGAGCTACAGCCCCAGTTCTAGCTTTCAAAATAGCTGTGCCTGCTCCCCACTTCTTGCGATATCCTTCTGCATTGCCCCGTTTAAAAGCACCACATCTCTACATCCATTTTATGTACTTGTAAGACAGAAAGGATGCACCCCTAAAGAAGCATGTTTCCACGAAGCCTCAGCAACTCTCCCGAAGGCAGTCTGGCAAAGCCAAGCCACCCAGCAAGATGTTGGCTTGCGGTCAGAAATTCTTAGTTTTTAGAAGCAGCCTTAGTGGCAGGGAAGGGAACATTTATGAAGCATCTGCTATGTGCCAGGTCATCCGCAGCACTCCTTATATGTTTATTGTTTGAGACACAAGAAACGCGGTAGGATGTAAAATGGTTGGTGCATTTTATGCGAGGAGACTGAAGCCAAAGGAAATTATCACTTGAGGCAGCTCTGCGTGGTGCTTGAGGCTTTCCTGAGAGACAGACTTGCACTCGAACCCAGGCTTTGGACAAATTCCTGAAGATCTCTGAGCTTCAGGATTTTTATATGTGACACAAAAATGCTGGCATTTATGTGTTGGCTCTGAAGATTCAGGGAGATATTACAGGTGGGTTGCTGGGCCCAGTATCTGGCCCATACAAAGCAAGGAATATGGGCTGTTGCCTATTTTTATTACCCCAGGTCAGAGCCAGGCTTGGCACACGGTGCCTCATTCCAAGCCCACGTTCTTTCCATCCTACCTCTCTGCCTCCGAAGTGATTTCGTGGAAGGACAGATGGCTTGTACTGCAAAAGAAGAGAATTTAGGAGTGCCTTGGTGAAGTGAGTGGGGACAGGAGTAAATTAAGAACCATGCTATCCAGAGCTGTTCGCTGAAGTCTATATTTTGGTTCCAGTTAGACCACCTCTGCCATGGACCAGATGTGTGGGAGGCCTCCTCTGTGCTCTCACCTGAGCTGATTGGGTTGAGTGGAGTCGTGCAGTCTGATGGCCCAGCCCCACATGAACCCCAAGTGGGACAGTCCTGCTGCTTGGGCTTCAGCGTGGCTTTTTCTCAAGGAGCCAAAGGAATGCTGTTCACCCTCCCAGATGCTGGGCTTGCAGTGGGAGCTGGACCTTGTGACAAGTTTGGACATTCAGGTGCCCTCAGGCCTGGCCAGCAGCCCAGGGGTGTTCTACCAATAGCCACAGGGCCAATCTCAATGGTCATTCTGTCCTGTGACCACACTGGTTAAGGAAATGGACAATGTGTCCCTAGAACTTCTGGAGTGGAATGAACCCATGTGATTACTAGAACAAAACCTGGTCAGGCATCTGTGCTTCAGTCTGTGTCAGACAATAGTGAATGACTCAAAGGTTTTCACAGGAGCTGGGAGACACCCACACAAAACCTTCTGAATGGCTCATGACTCAGTGCCCCCTTTCTCAAGGAAAACAGACCCTCCCTTGTGTTTTTGCAAACAATGACCCCATAGCCTTGGAATATTTCCTTTCTCTTTCCTTGTGAAATCTTAAAGCTACTAGAGAATTTGGGATTGTTGTCTCTCCCTCTATATTCCACTTTATGGAGAGAAAAGATAGGGTGGAATTGGGGGCTCGGTCAAGATAATTATGGGGCTACTTTTTTGGCATTTGAACAAAATCAATTACTCATGGTAGTGTGACACTATGAGTGTAATTATAATAATAGTCATTGACACTGATTGGACACAGCATTGCATCAGACCTGTGTCACTTGACTAAATCTGCAGTGTCCCATGGGTATAAGCTACTTCCTAGAAAGAACTAGAAATTATAGCTCTGCGAGTTAGAAACTTTCTGTCTCTTCTGAGCCTCTTTGCTGTGTGACCTTAAACATGTCACACTGTATTTCTGAGCTGCAATTATCTCACTTATAAAATGCAGGTAATACCTGCTTTATCCTCTTTGATGAATTAATGTGAGGATTTTTTTTTTTTAATTTATGTATTTGGTGCAGGGTCTCACTACACAGCTCAAACTCATAGTGATCCCCCTGTTTTCAGCCTCCCCAGCACTGGCATTGTAGGCATGCGCCACCACGCCCAGTCTCAGTGGCCTGCTCAGTATGCCCCGGGGTGGGGCTGGTGTGGCATGTGGTATAGGGTTTCAAACTCTGGTCCCTGAGCTTGCCTGAGCAGGTGCTTAGTCCACTGAGCTATCTCACCAGCTCTATGTGAAGATTAGTAGAGACAATTATTATGGACAAAGCACTGGCTTCAGAGGCCCTGTAGGAAAAGGAGGCTCAGAGAGATTAAGCAACTGTGTTAAGTAACACAGCTTGTATGTTGGATGCCCAGAAGTGGAACCCTATTTGACTGCCAGAATCAAGGTTCTTAAACAGCAAGTATGAGAGCACTTGGGGAAAAAAATACTTGAAAGTGCAGCATCGGAACTGAATCAAAGTAAATTTCTTTTGGTTTCTTATGCCATGTGATTCTTTCCCAGAGTTTGGAAATGTTGAAAACACTCTTCAATATTAATAAGATTAGTGGCCTGTTAATAGTGAAATCCGCTGGGATGTATAAAAATCCAAGTCTTCTGAGTCCACAAGGCCCATAAGGGAGTCTAATTGGCAAGGGTGGCACTTAATAGAGGAAAATGGAGAATCTGATTCATTTGTCTGTATGCAGAATCAATAGATATCCAAGTTCTAATTATGGATCATTCTTTAGATCACCAGCCTGGAATCTTTGAAACTGTCAGTATTAGGAAGCACACACACACACACACACACACACACACACACACACACACACACTAAAGGATTCTTCTAGAAAAGAGACAGAAGAGCTATGACAGCCATACCCAGTGAGTCCCATGATTACATTATGTCTTGGATGAGCAAAAATAAAAACGCCATGAAGGCCATTTTTGAGATTGTTGGAGCTTTCTGCACGTGGAGTGCTACATATTAAACAGCCTTGCTTGAGCGGTGTTAGCACTAAGATTATGTAAGAAAATAGCTCCTTTTTGGGAGAGGTTCAGAAAGCAATATTTAGAAGTCTTGATGTCAGTCACTAAATCTAGGTAATTTAGGGGAAAACAAGGTGAGACTCCCTGAAGAGCTAAAGAGAAACCAAACACCACGCAATGTTAACATTGAATCTAGGTGAAAATACACAGGGGCAATCTTTCGATTTTTCTGAGTCTTGAAAATTTTCAAAATAAAACCTTGAGAAACAAAATGAAGCCTGGGTGAATGGTCGTTCTTACCAGAGCCCTTGGCAGGTATGATGTACCCATGGGGACATAGATGAAATAGAGAATGTGTGTGTGTGTGTGTGTGTGTGTGTGTTTGTCCATACTTGTAGTTGTCTGGCCAGGTCTGTTCCACTTGGTTTCAGGTTTCTTTCCTTCCTGGTTGCTGTGAGCATCTTGGCTTCATTCCCCACTCTTTCAAGAGAATGATTGCAGACATTCTGGGTGATCGCAAGACCCAGTAGCATTTGGTAATCTTTCATAAAAATCTAAGCTTCTTCCAAGGTGAAAAGTATCAAAGAAACCACCAAAGAGCCCTATGAGTCCAGGTTCCGGGTGGGTAGGAGTGTGGGCGGTGGGCAAATTTTCTCTGCTTCAACCTTTTCCCTCTCCTCTCTTTGGTCTCTTTGACCAGGCTAAATCCCCCTACTGTACCTATTCGGAGTCAGGCTTGATGGACGTCACTGTCTCCAGGAAGCCTTAGGCCTTCTCTAGGATCTGACAGCAGTGTCTTCCTGTGGCTCCCCAGCTTGATCTGTCTGCTTAGACCACTGAGTCAGGACATCCTGGAGGGCAGGGATGCGCCTCCCAAACAGGGAGAACTGTTGCTTAATATGCATGGAGAGGAAGAGGCATGGATGGGGAGAGCTAGGAAGACTTGGAAAGCAGGAGCTCCAACTGGAGATTGAGCATGAATTGTGCTTTCACTTGGGCCTGGGGCCATGGATTAGAGATGTGGACCATAGCAAGGTGCTGTTGAGGGCTGCTGCCACCCTAGAGGTGGGACCCAGCATGAGGCCTTCAGGTCCTTGAGGGTGTGTCCTTGATAATGGAGTGAAGACCTTGCTCCTCTTTCTTTCCCTATTTTTATGTCCTGTCCATGGTGCGTGGTCTTACTCTGCCACACACTGCCACTGTGCTGCACCACTACAGCTCTAGAAGCAATGAGGCTGACCTTTTCATGGATAAGAGCCTTCAAAACTGTGAGGCAAAATAAACCTTCTGTCTTTATAACTCAGTTATCTCAGGTGTAATCTGTTATAGTGCAAGAGCTCCCTAAAACAAGCTGTATTCGTAAAGCTGTGGCTGAACTGGGTGTATACTGCAAAGATCCCCCTGGGCATGTGACCTGGGAAGGTTGCATGACAGCAGTGACACAGAGCTGGCAGGCTGTGTGCTGGTGGTGGCCACAGATGGAGCTCGCCAGCACCAAGTCTTAGGGACACTCCTCTTGCTGGCTGGTTTGGGGGACGCAGTTCCTTTCCCCAGGCCTGGCTAGTGTGTCCAAACCACTTGGTTGCTGCAGGGCCCTGGGCCATCAGGGTGTGTGGATGGAGCTCAGGAGCTTGGAGGAAGATTCCCTCAGCCCTGCCTTGGCAGGGAGACCTGACATGACACACCTGATGCGACAGACCTGATGCGACATAGAAGAGAGCAGCTTTGGAAGCCCTAAAGAAGGCCAAAGCCTACAAAGCCTCCGGGAGTAACGATCAGCCACCACTTACATGCTACTTCCACTTTGCATTCCTGTCACGGAATACCCAAATTGGGCAGCTTAGGAAGTGAAGAGATTTCCTGAGCGCAGTGCTGGGAGCTGCAGAAGCCGGGCAGCGTGGTGCTGGCTCCGGAGGCTGCCTTGGCCGTGTCCCCTCGTGGCAGATGGTGGTGGTGGGAATGTGTGGAGGAGCAAAAAGCACTCACACGTGCTCATCCCAGAGCAGGAATCCAGGGTAGCTCAGGCTTTTATAACCTCCTGTTTTCTGGAGCCACCAGTGCCCCTCTGACACCACAGCCTCAGGATCCAAGGTCCTCCAGCTAGAGCCGCTTTTATAGCCTCCATTCCTACCATGTGGGGACCAGGCCCCTGACACAAGGAACTCTGCAGAGGGGCACAAGCCATGTCCAAGCCACAGCACATTCAGCCTGGCATCTTCTTGCTGACCTACAGAGCCAAGATTAGTGGTCCTGTCTTACCAATAAGGAGCAGCATAAGTGTGGGAGTCTGGGACTGGCCTGGACCACACGGTGTGTGGAGGACAGTGAGAGGATTTGAAGCCTGGTCTCTCTGATTCTAGCTGGGCCTGTCCTCTTAGCTACCTCCAGCTGTTCCCTGTGGAGCCTGCTCCTCACTTCCTGGGCCTTGGCCCTGCTCCCCTTTGCCTCTTAGCAGATCTGACCCTGCCTGCCACCAAAGACTCCTTGTACACGGGGTGCACCATCTCATTTGGCTGTGGCCACATCCTGCTGCTATCCAGGTGCTGTCTTCTCCCACTGCTGGAGCTGCTATCCCCCCAAGTGACCCCTGTGCTGCCGGCCCTGCAGGTCCATGTGCCGTGCAACTGGCAGGACCCGTCTCCAGTCCTCCTGCCCCGTGTCCCTGGGCTGCTGCCCAGCACACAGCCCGCATTTCATGCTGATTTGCTTCAATTCTTTTCAGAGCTGGCAGTGATGCATATTTATATCAAAATGCATGGGCTGTGTCTGTCTGCAGACCATCCAGCATGTGGCCTTTGGTCTTTAGCTGTCCGTTGACCAAGAAAGACAAGCAGTGGGGTGGGGAGAATAAAAACATTGAGGTGACAAAGCCAGATCTGGAATAGGCAGGCTCTCTTTGGACATCTGCTTCAGGATCTGTGCCTCAAAGTGCTGAGACTGGGGACCCGAGCTGGCCCTTTGAGGCTGTCCGTTTCCTCAGCACCAGCATGCAGATGATGGGGCACTGTGGCCCAGGGTGGGGCATGTTTGCCTTGAGGAGAAGCTGGAGCCCAGGCTGGTGTCTTTGCCACCTGATCCAAACATGTAATGTTCTCTCATGGGTTGTAAAAAAATTAGGATCAGCCCTAGGCTGCTGATTAGGATCATTCCTCTGGCCAAGGACTCCAAGCCAGGACTCTTCCTTCCTTCCTACTTGGAAGCTTCTGCACTCGGCTGAAAGAATCGGAAAGCCAGGAGCTCCATGCAGGTAGCATAATTGTGACAAGTGGGCATATGTCTAATACCATACTACCCTGAACACACCCGATTTCATCTGAACACCTCCCCTGAGCCAGGGGACCCTGGACCC
The DNA here is from genome assembly GCA_004027165.1 of Ctenomys sociabilis. NCBI lineage: Eukaryota > Metazoa > Chordata > Mammalia > Rodentia > Ctenomyidae > Ctenomys > Ctenomys sociabilis. The sequence goes on from PVKA01002096.1 coordinate 65,272, forward strand.
TTTGAGATAGGGGCTGGATAAATTGCCTGTCTCTATACACCTCATACCCGAAGACTGGTGCTTTTTATCCAGCCCATCTCCAAGTCCAGAGGAGCCCAGAAACCACATGGCCAGGATCACGCAGAGCTGGCACTGGACTTCGAGTCCCTGCTTTTTCTCTCCAGCTCCTTAGATACACCTGCTCATGGCAAAGCCAAGAGTCAGAGAGACCTGGATTTCCCTGCCGTCTCCCCTTTCATTTACCAGGTGTCTGCTTCCCCAGTGTTAAGGAGCCCTGCGATGTGGAAGGAACTCCAAAATACTTGCTAATCTCAGCCAAACTCCAGTCAATCCTTCCTGGCCTCAGTTTCCCCAGAGGAAGTAGAACATTTTGGTGGGCAGTGCACACAGGGAAGCAGTGGTGTAGGCAGAGGCGCCTGCATTCTGGTAGGCAAGATCAGTGTTATTTGCTGAGTATTTTGTATGTTATTTACTTAGAATTTTGCATGGATTTTCCCATGTACGCCTTACAAAAGCAATAATCTCTAGGGTAGGGGTTTTTGTGATGGTCTCCAGTTTATAAGTAAACTGAGGCATGGAACCCCCAAGAAACATACCTTCACTTCCCACATCTCCCAGGGAGGAGTCAGGCCAGAAGCCTGGACTCTACCCACTGCTTTGGCCCTCCCTCTGTGCTGCTACCAGCCAAAACCCAAACTGGTTGGTGATGGGGAAGAGATGCATAAACCCAGGGCACAGAGAGGGTGAACAACCTTCCCAGGGTCCTCCAGGAAACCCCAGCTAAGACTTGCCGTCCGGGACACACAAGGCTCTGCCTCTGCTCTGGAGAAGCCCCTCTGCTGCCCTTAGGACTTCTTGGCGTCCTCGTTGGCCTCTGCTTTTCACTCATTTGGAACCATTTCTTGTCTGGATTACAGAGCAGAAACCAATATAAATTTGCCTTATTCCCCAGAACTGTTTACCTGGCTAAAAATATGCTAGCTCTATGATATTTTTAGCCGCATTTAGATGTGATGTATATGGATTGCCTACACCCATGTATGAGGCATGAGCTGTTGGTACATTTTGTAACAGGAAGCTGCTGGTTTTCCATTCCAAAGAACTGGAATTCAGTCAGAAATTTGTCATTCCCAAATACTGACTCTCACAGCATTCCACTGCTGTTTTTAAGAGCATCTCGTCACCTGGCTTGGCAGGAAGCAGGACACGGGTGAGGCCAGGCTGGCCCAGCTGCCCTCGTGCATTCTCCAGGTCTGGTGGCTTCCAGGTGACCTCTGCTTGGCTGTCCCCAGGCCCCTGCCTTTCTGCAGTGTGTGTTGCCTTTGGATTAGTCTAAGGGCAGACAGGGCGCTTATTTTAGAACTGGAAGGAGAGGAGACGTATCAATAAAAAAAAACCAGGGAAGGAAAAAATCCATTCAGTGGTTTTAAAATATCTCTCCCTTAACAGGATGGATTATTTTTGTTTCTTAAAAACAACTGGTAAGTTTCTCCTCGAAGCAGTTGGAAAGAGAGGTGGAAAGGCTGTCCTAAAAGATGTGGCTAGGATGGTAGCCTGTGGGTTTCCCCACCCTATCCTGTTCACATGGTGCTAGTTCTTTCCCTCAGACTTCCAGAGTATCCTGGCCCCTGACTTGCAGGTGTGGGCCTTAGAACTAAATTGCAAAGCCCTTGTTTTCAAACCTTGTCTCTTCATTTTAAACACAAGAATGTTATTGGCCTCAGGGCCTTGGCACTTGCTATTCTTGCGGCTTAGAATGTCTGCCCCGTATTTTGACACTATTCACTGCTTCACCTCCAGTTTCTGCTCAGATATTACCTGACGACAGTTGCCCTTGGATGATCCTTCATCACCATCCACCTTGTTTTGAACCAAGGGAGTGCTGATCCCTACCTTAGCCCTCCTTTTAGATAGGGTGGGCCTCTGACCGCAGTCCTCCTGCCTCAGCAGCCCCTATTTCCCACCATGTCCAGCGCATAGCTGTCCTTCAACCTCTCCTCCCCTTGCTTGATTCCAGGCCTGGAGCAGGTCTCTCCAGACATGCTACATATTTTTCTGCTGTGTATCTTCCTTTTTCTAGGCTGCCTGCTCCTCAAGAGCCCATGCTTTGCCCATTTGGGTCATAGCTGTACCCACTGTACCCAGGACAGAGCCTGGCATGCACTAAGTAGTTCTGAGGTATTCGCTGTGAACAACGTGGGTTGTGCATTTCAGGCAAAGCTGGGATGAATGTGCGGGTCTGGCTCCTGCCCATGGCTCACTAATGCTGTCTTAAACCCTGCAAGAAATCCAGAGAGCATCGCCCAAGGTGCTGATGGGCCGGAATGTTGGCCCATAGGCAGCACAGTTTAGTGGGCTGGAGTCCTCAGCCCTGAGCAGCTTCTTACGGAGAGCCAGGCGGCTTGACGTACTTGCTCCTCATGCAATGCAGAGATGAGAAGTAGCTTGGCTGACGGGCCCTGCTTCCACTCGGTCTTTAGTTTCCCATTTTTCCATCTGCTCTTTGGGATGCAAACACTTGCCAGGGAAAGTGCGACCTGTGGCCCAGCAGCTGCCGCTTCCCATGTCCCTGAAGCAGTGCAGACTGTTGGCCCTCACCCCACACCTCTGCTTGGGGTCTGGGCTTGCACTTTAGAAAGACCCTGCATTATCGGACTTTGGTGTCCTGCTCAGACAGGTGCCTGGTCTGGGTGGCCTCTCTCCAGAGCTGGAGCCAGTTCTGTGGCTAGTACAGATTGGTCCTTTCTCCAGAGAAGGACAGGCCACTCCCACAGCCTGGTCTCCTGGTCCCTTACAGTATGGAGATCTTTCAGTTTTCTGTGGGTCCCAAAATCAAGTTGTTTGTGGTAGTAAAGGAGGCAGGATGTGCCTAGGGTTCTGTGGGGAAGAGCTTGCCAGCTCTCCACCTGCATCTAAAGCCCAGGAAGGCCTCTCAGTTGGGCAGGGGCTCTACAAGCATAATTTGTCCAGCTGCCAGAGCGTTCCTTTCACTCATACTGTGGTCAGGTATTGATCTGGGAAAAGCCCACTGGTCTGAGCAGGATAGACTTGCTGAGCCGCAGCACCAGGCTGCTTGGTGAAATTATCTGCTGCTGGTGCTGGAGGCTTTTTGCCTTGGTTCGCGCAAATCAAGGTTACGTAAAAGCTGCTCACATGGTCACTGGTGCCATAGAAACCGCCTCTCTTTGTGCATAGCCCTGTCTCAGGCAGGGGCCCCTGTAGGTGCAGAGGAGGGTTTGCTGCACAGAGGCGTCTCCAAGAGCAGTGAGGGGGGCAGAGGAAGCTGGGGGGGATCTCCCACCTCCTTCCAGCCCCCTGAGGTGGTCTCACTGCAGGGACCCCTCCAAACCACCAGGTGAAGGAACCACTCCCATGTCCCTCACCTCCAAGCCTGGCCCTGAGGGAGGACAGTGACACTGTCCTATGACCAAAACCAAGCGGGGCTCTGTGTGTGTGTGTGTGTGATGTGTTTGTGCATGCATGTACTGTGTGTATTCACATATGCATATGTCTGCATATGCACTGCATGATGTTTCTGTGTGCATGCACATTTGTGTTTGTGCCTGCAGTCATGTGTATATGCGTTTGAGTATTCATGTGTGTTTTTGCATGTGTGTATACATTTGTGTATAGGCATATTTGTGTTTATATGTTCTTATATGTGGATGTGTATGCCTATGAGTGTGCAAATGTTTGTGCATGCATCTTTATGTGCAGGTATTTGTGTACATGTGTGTTTATATATCCATGGGTTTCTGTATGAATGTGTGTGTGCTGTTTATGCATGCATGTGCACTTGTGTATACACACATATGTGCTTGTTTATGCTTACATGTGTTTTGCAGGGGCATTTATGCATGAATGTGTGTGTATGTATGTTTGCACATGTGCCCAGATGCTCCTTGAGAGGCTGTAAAAACCCATTTGACTCCTGCCAGCGCCACAGCACGCAAGGCTGAACAGACACACTGGTCCTAACATTAGAAACCTTGCATCCTCTTTTTCCAAATTCCTTTGTGACCTGGGGCAGGTGTCTGGGCCTCCTTTCCGTGGCCTGTGGTGTTATGCAGGTGGGGCTTGCATCCTGATGGCTTCTTAAGAGCTGGGCCTTGTGAGCCTGGAGGGAGGTGTGCACACCCAGCTTTCCTGGGGCTCTGCAGGGGACGCTGTGGTACTTGCTGTGCTCTTTGCTGAATTGGGGAGCAGCCCCCTCAGAGCACTCAGGACAGGGAAGCCAGGAGAACAGCAAGGGGTCCCAGGCATGCCAAGCAGGCCCAGCCTCACCTGGCTTCCAGTGGTGTGGCCCCAGGTGGGTGACTGAACTACCCCACGCCCCAGTTCCTGTCCTTTGCCATCACGTATACAAGGCCCACAGCAAGAGCCTGGCTCAGGATGAGTGCTCCAGTAACACCAGACCCTGGGTGTGTACTTCCTGCAGTGCCTGAATATATGGCTAGAAACTGTCAGCAAAATTCCCTGGCAAAGCGCAATCAGGCAACAGCACAGCAGCACTCGATTGCATTAGTGTAATTTGGCAATAAGGAAATGATTAATTCAGTCTTTCAGATACTTATTAACAAGAAAGGATGATGGAAAGGAAGGTCCCCAGAGGCCAGAGAGAGAGAGAGAAACTGGGGAGATGCACCTCCTTTTCTGCCTGGGGGTCTTGAGCTCTGGTGCATCCCTCTACCAGGGAGCCTGGCACTGTGTGTGGGCAGTGTCCTAGCCCCACCTTGGACGCTGATTCTGCAGCTCTGGGATGAGGCGCCCAACCAAGTCATCTTGGTGACAGTAGTGATTGGGTGACTGTGCAGCAGATGCTCAGAAGCCCCAGCTGTGACAGCCTGGACAGTGAGGAAGATCACGTGGGGAGACTGAGGCAAGGCAGAGCCAGATGGCTCCGGCCAGGCAGGGAGAGGGTTCAGCTTGAAGCTGGAGGAGCAGGGTGCATGCGTACCCAAGAGCCAGAGGAGACTGGGCAGTGCTTTTCTGGGTCTGGGCTGAGAAACAGATGGTGGAAGACCTGGGGACTGGAAGCCCTGACTCTTCCTCCTGCCCCTGAGCTAGGTTGCCAGGTAGGGTGGGAGACACACCGAAGCCAGCCCTAGACAGGGCTCCCCGAGGCTCCTGGGGAGGGGTGAGGAGCCCAGTGTATGTGTCCTGGAGAAAGTCCTCACCAGCTCGTCTGACTGCCTGATGGTGCAGGTGGAGATTAGCATCTTTTCTTTGTTTTTGAAGAGATCAGGATATAGATTATTGTCCACATGGTCCACCAAAAAGTAGATGAAGAAAGAGGAGGAGAACCAGAAGAAGAGGCAGAAGAAAAAAGAAAAAGATAGCTGGGGTATGAGGGTGCACACCTGCAATTCTAGCATTCAGGAGGCTGAGGCAGAAGGGTCCCTGTGAGTTAGAGGCCAGCCCGGGCCACATAATGGGCCCCTATGTCAACAAATAAACAAACCAACATAAATAACAAAAAGAGGAAGTGAAAGGAAGGAAGGGTGAAAGAATTTAGGAGCAGTCTTTGAGTAGAAGACCATGGAAAGAGGGCCAGAGATGGGATGTGGACTTCAATATTTGAGTGCCCACTGAGCTCAGAGGGCCTGCAGCTGGCGTCGTGGTCTGCAGGTGGGAGCTGAGTCCCTGGATCAAGGGACATGAGTCACAGTGGCCTTTGGATCTATTGCCCACAGGAGAGGAAATTTTGTGAGGCCTTTGAGAGCCAGAAGGAGCTAGAAGAAGGCAGAGCAGCAAGGACCCCTGTTCAGACTCTGCTGGCAAGCTTCAGGCTCAGGTGCCCTGACATCTGGCGCTTAGGATGTCCATGGTGCACTTTCCAGATAGAGGAGAAACCCAGAGAGGCGCGGTGGCCTGCTCCATCCCACGTAGCAGCCAGGCTGTGGCAGAGCCAGGCTAGGCTCCCTTCTGTGTGGTGAGTGGTGAGCTGCAGGCAGCTTTGCTCCTCCTCCTCGGGGCTGGGGCTTGGTGTGGGCAGAAGCTCGGGCGCACTCAGGGTGATTCCAAGCCCCCATCAACAAGCTCGCCTTCAGGATTGTGCCCTGGCTGCCAGCTGCTGTCCCCACACCCAGGCCCCCACCCACACAGCTGAAGGCCAAGGTCAAGGGCGCGCTGGGGCAGGAGGAGGAAGCAACCCCCGGAGGAGCTCGCCCTGGTGCCCTGAATGGCTCCCATTGAGGTGCCTGGGCCGGCGACAGTGAGCCTGTTGGGGGGAGCCTCACGCCGCTGAGGCTAGAAGGCCAGGGCTGGGCGGGCAGTGCTGCTCCCGGGCCAGACGCTGACTCCCAGGGCGCATTGCCAGCCCCTCTGACGCGTTCCAAAATGCCAGCTCTGCCTAATGGGGTGCAGCCAGGCGGGCTGTGCATTCCAGCCTACGCAGGGGGGCCATGGGGACACTCACAGCTGTCCTTCCCTGCTGGGCCTCTCACCCCCTCTGGGCACACCCTTCCTCTGGACATGGACATCTATGCCTGGTGCTTTGTGGTGTCCCTTGGTGCCAGGGACTTCCTTTTCAGGCCTTTTGGAGACATGACGTCCACTCCCCAAAAGCTTAGGGCACCCACAGACCAGACATCAGATAAAACCCAAGGCCCTTGATTCAGTTAGAATGTCAGATATGTGGTGAATAATTTTTAACTTCTGTTTCAGCCTGTGACAGACATTGCTAAACGTCAAAGCTTGAGCCAAGATATGGGTTCATTGATCACAGTGTCCTGGGACATAGTTACACTAAAAATTTCTTGTTGTGTATCAAGAATTCGTACTGCAGTGGGCACCCTCAATCCTTATTTGCTCAGTCTGACACTCTTGCACAGGCTTCCTGGATGCAGGTTGGGGACAATGGGGTGCAGGGGGTTTTCCTTGGGTCCGCCAAGTCACCATGGGGCACGGGGAGGAGGGGCCTGGTCTATGTCTTCTCTCCACTTTTTGCTGCCTGTACACAAAATGATGGGGTGTTACCTTAGGAGGCTTTCCTGAAAGGCAGCTACGCAAAAGTGGTGGTGACCCACAGGGAGCTCAGTGTGCTTTAGGAGCCCTCCTGTCCAGCTCCCCGTTGGACCAGTTCTGGGCGCAGCTCTGGGCAGGAACAGCTTCTGGGCACCTGCATATCACAATGGCGGAAACCAGCAGTTCAAGGATGCCTGGGAAATGGCCCAGGCCTGAAGGGAACACATGGGCGAGGTAGCACGGGAAGCTTGCAGCTGAGTAGAAGCCCCACTGTGGTTCCAGGGAGCAGCCAGGCTGCAGGGGTGTGGGGCTCTGAAGGGGTCTCACTGTGGGACTGGAAGCGAGGGCAGGAGTCAGGGTGATGCTACAGCAGGGAGTCACAGAGTTGACTGGATGTGTGGCCCCAGGCAAGACTTGAACTTGTAACCTTGCTTTTCCTCCTGTAAAGTGAGAATGATATTTCTTGCCTATAGGGACTAGGATAAAATGCTAAATACCTGTATTCATTGTATATTGCCAGCTGTAGTGTTATAGATGGAGAGAGAGACAGAGACAGACAGAGACAGAGACAGAGAGACATACAAGGTGATTGGAGTTGTGGGGAGAGAACCATAGCCCAGGACCCTGGCACTGCACCCTGCATCAAGTTCTAATGATAGCAATGTGGCTAGAGGTGCAGACAGGCTCAGGCTTGAGCCCTCCCTCCACTGTGGGACATGGGTAAGACCTAACCTCTTTATGCCTTTATTTCCTTCTCTACAAAACGGGGCCCCATGGATGTGGTTGAGAAAATGAAAAGAGACTTCGAGTGTATGAGGCGTTTGGCGTGGAGCCTGGCTGGTGCCCATGCACGGAGGTGGGCAGCTTCCTAGAAGGTCTCTTGAGACTCTCCCCACAGGCTTATGAGGTGGTGGTGACCCACAGGGAGCTCAGAGTGCTTCAGCAGCAGCCGTGGAAGAGCAGCAAAAGGGACAAGACACCCTTTCTTTCTTAGGGTGCCTTGGGTCACTTTGTCTTCAGGGAACTCTGTCTCTAGATTACAGCTGGACACTGCTGGGGTCACCTCTGGGCTCAGGTGTGCAGCTGTGTTCTGGTGCTGATGCCTCAACTTCCCTGCCTTCTTTGGACTCTAAGGCTCGCCACCTCACCCCGTGGGCTGGGTCTGAAGTCTGAGACTCTTATTACCCCCTTACCCTTTTTACTGATGCCTGCATGGTTGTGCTCTTGTCCTGGATGCTAGTTTTATTTATTGCCTTGAACACAAAAGCAGCTTTGGAAGAAGGGGTGCATTTCTGGGGAGAGGCTTGGGAGGTCCATCCACACTACCCTGCAGGAACACTTGACTAAATTACTCTCGAGGAAGAAACAGGCTGTGGGATGGGCAGGGGCTGGTCCGGACTGAGCCTGCCAGTGTTTGTAACAGAAGAAGGTCAAGGTCGCTCTTCACATCACTCTCTGGGGTTAGGCCTTTGACCCATTTGGCAGATGAGCAAAGTGGGACAGAGGCTGGGTGGCTTTGCCTGAGTCCTATGGCCAGTAAGTAGCTCCACTTTGGCAGTACAGACTGGATGTAAGACCTTCCCAACCGTTGAATGATGGAACTGTCCTAGGCCACCCAGAGGCATACGCGTACCACCAATGGTTGGTTCAGAGCCACCTGGCAGTGAGACCTACAATTACAGCCCCATCACAAATGTGTTACACTTGTGATCCTCCTGCCTCATCCTCCCAGAATTCTGTGATTGCAGGTATGGGCCACTGGGCCTGGCTACAGTGCTGGATTTTGAGCACAAGTCTCTCCAGCTTTGTTGTCACCCACATACCTGGCTCTGCATGTTTTAGGGGAACTCAAAGCCACAGAAGGCGTGTGCTCAGTCTCAAGATTCCAGGGGAGGAACTAAGACACCACCTGCTGCCTGCTGTCACAGGTGCCTGACTTCAGAATGCAGGGTGAGGTCTTTAGGGGACATCAAGAAAGCCCTGCCTTTCCTTAAAGGGCTAAGTGGCTTTAGATGCACAGGGGAGAAAGAGGGTTTTCCAGGGACAGAAGAAGCTTGGGCAACAGCTGTCAGCAAGAACAAACTTGGTCATGGGGTAGGGTAGAACAAGAGGGAGGAGCCTCGCTTTCCATGGAGATGCATGGGAAGGTGACACTCCTTGCAGGCCTGAGAAGAAGGAGAAGGCCCATGGAGCTCGGCAGGGACATCTGATCTCTGTCCCAGAAAGCAGGAGCCGTGCTGGAATTCTGAGCAGGGGAGTGCAAGCCGAAAATAGTGGCCCTGAGATTCTCAAGATTCTCAAAAGGATGGGGCCTGAGGTCTCCCTGGGGGCTGCGGGTTGTGATGGAATGCTCTAGAGGTGACGGCCAGCATGTGTGGAGTAACCAATGTGTACTTGCACAAAGCTGAGAACTTCACGTGTATAAGCTTGTTTAAAGCTCATGACAATGTCACAGGGAAAGTGCCATTATGAGCCCTGTTTTACACATGGGGAATCTGAGTCTCCAGAAGGTAGTAAGGCCTGAAATAGGGCTGGGGATTGAGGTTTAAGGGGAACAAACAGGCCTGAGAGTCACTGAAGGGGTGGCAGTGTAGCTCAGTGGCAGAGTGCTCGCTACAGGGCCCTCCCTGAGGTCTATCCCCTGCACCACCATAGAACAAAACGCCGGTGTCACTGGAGGAAGGGCTGGAGGGCTGGGCTTGGCGTTGGCTGAGGGTGAAAGGGTGGGAGGACCTCCAGTAATGCCCAGGTAAGCCTGTTGCTGGCTCCTGGGAGCCAATCTCTGGCTGGTAATGCCAGATAGAATTAGCCCCTGCCCCTGAAAGGCAGCCAGAGATTTCCTAAATGCCTTGTTAACGTGGAACTAGGATACTGGAAGGAAGAATCCCTGAGCTCCAGCGCACCATGGCTGCTCCCACTGCCCAGGCTCCAGCTGGGTGGCCTGCGGGGTCAGCTTGGGAAAGGCTGGGGCCTGCTGACCCCCATGGGCATGTGCCCACTGCCCCTGTCCGGATATGAGGGAAAACAACCTGCGCTCGAGTACTTCCGACCCAGGTCCCACTCGTGTTTTAGCAGCAGTTTCCAGAAGCTTGGCTGATGAAGGCTGGAGTAGCCGTGCTGATAGCCCCACTGAGTGGACAGGGACAAGAGCCGTCTCTGCCAGCTCCCATAGACCTCACACCCCAGTGCCTGGAGTCCACAGTTGATGACACACTAGCTGCCTGATGGCCAAGCCAGAGCTGCATCCCCTAGCACTGCTTGGCTGCATAACCCTGGACAGGTCCCTTCACCTCCCCACCCTTTCCTGTCTGTCTTATAAAGTGGGATGCTGAGAATGCCCTCCTTGGCCGTCCAGAGGAGTGACTCAGGAGGAGGCCTCAGGGGTGGTTCAGGTAGGGTGTGACACACAGTAGGCTTGACACACAGTAGGTTCCCTCAGGGTGAGCCCTGCTCTGCTCCACTTCAGGACACAGAGGCCTCTGTAGGGGCTGGGGGACCAAACCCTGAGCAGGACAGCCCAGGGTCTCCTTGCAGGCTGCCAGGAGCTTAGCTTGGGCTCCTGTGCTCTCTCCCTGTGGCACTTAGCCAGCTGCGGGGGAGGGATCGGGTCAGCCTGGTCCTAGAGCAGTGCTCTTCCTCTGGCACATAGAGGCAGCTTCAGCAATTCCTGTCCACTGCCCAGTGTTCTGCATCAGAAGCATGAGGAGTTCTAGCCAATAGTCTCAGAGCACTCATTGCACACCAGGCTATGGAGCACCCACTGTGCACCGGCCCCGGATGGGTGAACCCAGTCCCCACAGCCATTCCATAAAGAACTCCATCATGAGCTTCTCCTGTATAGGAGACAATGGAGGTGTTGGAAGGCTAAGTCTCCTGCTTGGAATTCTGGAGCCGTGTCTGAGCCAGAGCTTGAACTAACCTCTGTGCCATTCTGAACAAAGGATAGGGAAGCCACCCCCCCAGGGTGATGCGTATGCTATCATAACCTGCTCACAGCCACATGGTTTGCTGCTTCCCTGGGTTTGCGGGACCAGAGCCATCTGTCAGGTGCTTTTTTGAGAGAGCTAGTGTGACTGTTTCAGGGTAAAATATGGAGAAATAGAAACACTTTTTTTTCTCTTTCGTGGTAAAAATAACCTGCAGGGATGGGAAGAACAAATGGCTGTCGGGGCTGACGTAGTCAGGAGGAAGGAGCTGCCCAGCCAGGGCTGCCCACCTGGCACTGCCATCTGCTCCGCAGGACCACAGCAGCGTGACCTGCATGGCCACTGCCATTGGCCTGCAGTGGAGAGGGTCTCCCGCAAAGGACTTCGGGTCCAGGGAAGCTCAAGGGCTAGAGGGAGCCCCTAGAGTGTGATGACAGCTCGGTGCATGTCCCCACACAGAATGCAGCTGCACCCGGCTGTGGCACCTCCTGTGTCAGCCACCTCCAGACACAAACCGGGCAGGGCCTTGGATAGTGAGGGCTTTTTTTTTTAAGATTTAGAAAGAAAACTAGAAGTAGTTGATAAAGTCGAGATTATGTTAATGTATGCAGTTTCCACTGCCATGGGATTAAAACAGGTTCCTTGCCCGACTGTCTGCCTGCCTGCTAGGCCACCACCTGCTGGGCTTCTGGGCTGGGGGACCAAGGAGGGCACAGGTGAGGAGGGCCACCTGGCTGGGCCCAGGGCCCACACTGTGTCCAGGTGGCCGGCAAAGGGACCCAAGCACAGTGTCCCCAGCTGGTGTCACGGAGCCTGGTCCTCTGAGCCCCTGTGCCACGGCCAGCTCATGTCTGGACTCCTGAGTGTCTTCACCTCTGTGCGGGGCATTTAGAACCAACATACTGATTCTTTGGAGACCAGTTTCTGTCTCCAAAGCCATCATTTGTTGTCTGCCTGCTGCAGACTGGGACTTTCATGGTAAGCCTCCTTGTGGTATTCTCTGAGTAAGACTGCATGGAAATGGCAAGTATTTGATCCATTTTACAGAAGGGATTACTGAGGGCTTCTGGGCAGAATTGACTTGCTAAGGATCAGAGAGCTAAGTGCCGCAGAGCTGGGATTTGGGCCAGATGTCCCTGCTCCTCATCCTTTTGTCAGCCTGCCTCCCCCAGCCATCTGGAGTCAGAGCTCAAACTGTGAGTAGCTAGGAAAGATCAGGGCCTTCAAACACCTGTCACAGCCTCCTGTGCTGAAGCGCTCACGATTCCCAGGGGACAGGAAAGACACTTGCCAAATCTCACTGACCTGGCAAAAGGCAGAGCCAGGATTTACACTCAGATCTCCCCCCACAAAGCCAGATTCACCGGGAATCGTCCCCTCTGAGCTGTGCTGTGGGAGGTGTTGACTATAGCTGCCCGCGATGTGCATTCTAATCAGTGGTTATGACCGCACCATTACCTTCAGGGATAGCATAGGCAAGGGACCCACCTTGGTTTAGAGAGAGCACCCAGAAAATACATTTAAGGTGCTCCTACCCAAACAAAATATAGAAAAACAGCAAGGGGCCAACACCACCTGAGGAGCCACTGGTCTCACAGTCCGTGAGGAGCTCTGTGGGCACCATGGGGCCTGTTCTCCTGCCCTTTTAGATTCAGGACCTGGCCCGGAAGTCCAAGGTAACAGCGTTGGAATCACTCCTAGAGCACCCACAAGCAGGTAGAAGTTCAGCCAATGTACTGAAGCAGAGCTGAGGACAGATGCCATGAGTGTGGGTCAGACTTGGGGGCCACAGGGGGTCCCTGGCCTTGGAGGCAGGTTTAGAAGAAGCTGAGGAAGACTGGATTTTAAGGACAAAGGTGAGCATGGAAATAAGACATTACAGAAGAAAGAGGAAGACAGAGTGAATCCAGATGTGTATACTGTTACAAGTAGGGTCAGCGGAACCACAGTGTGCATCTATGCTTCTGCAGATCTTACAGCCGACCGGGGAAGCCAGGCCTTAGCTGCATCGTTACAGGGAGGAGGAAAGGGAAAGAGGCAGGCAGGGCTGTCTGACTGATATTTGCATGGCAGGGAAACAGGGTGGAAGCCCTACCAGTGCTGAGCATGTTGCAGACTTCGGGGTCGCAGAGAGTGCATTGCAGGAGCTTCCTTGCTCCTCAGACCCACGACTCTGCCAAGGCTGAACACTCTGAGCTCAGTTTTCTCACCTCTCAAGCCCTGACGAGCTGCCCGCCTTACTGGGGCTCGAGAGAGGTAAATAATACACGGTGCAGGAGGCTGTCGGCAGGAAGCCCTGCCTGGCCCGACCCACACGTGGCCCGCTGCCTCTTGGTGCTCACTAGTTATCATCTCACTTCTGAGGCCTAAGCAGATCTGAAGGCACTGATTAGGGGGCTGAGATAAGCCGCCTGCGAGGCAGCCCCACAAGGACGTGCCACCGCCCACGGCTGGGAGGGGCCTGAGCACTGCTGCCTCGGCAGCCCTGGAGGCAGCTGTGGCGGTGGGGATGGAGTGTGTGATGTCCTCTGGCCGTGAGGAGGGTTGAGGGTCCAAGGCGGGGCTCTGTGGATGGAAAGGCAAGAAGTCTGGATGCTTTGAGCAGGGGGCTTCAGTTACCTGGAAACCTCAGCACAGAGAGGAGGCACTACCTCAGGTTTGGGTAGAGGTGGGATCCTCCAACCCCTTCCGTGCCAGCCACGGGCGTTTTCCATGCAATGTGGCCCAGCCCAGGCAGGGCAGGGCTGCCAGACAGCCATCTGCTGAGGAGCCATGGGAGCCCGTCTGCCCTGCCAGGCTGGATTTCCAGTTTGTCAGATGTAGATCTTCAACATGGGTGACAGATGAGGGAGAAGCACATCCGGGAGATGAAAGACAGCTCCCTCTGCCTGGCCCTGGAGAAAACATGGAGACTGGAAAGAGATGGTGGATTTTCCTCAAGGCGAACTTGTGGGTGTCTTCAAGGGGGAAGATGGCACTGGCAGTGGACACAGGTTTCCAGACCTGGTACCTGAGAGCAGACCCTGGAGTGGAAGTTGGCAGATGTGGCTTGTCCCCTGGGGAGACCAGGGAGGATGGTTCATGGCCACTTTGAGGAGAGCTTGGTCCCTGTCCTTAGAGAAGGCCACTCGGGTTTTGATGCACTGACCTGTGGTGGCTCGTGGCAGGTGTCTCACTGCTGTCAAGGCACATGGGAGACCTCTCCCGCCACGTGGGACCACCTCCCAGGACCATCCTGGTAGCTTAGCTGTAGGCCCTGTTCCCTGGGCCACCCACTGGACCCTGAGGGGAGAAGAGTTGGCAGCTGGGGGTAGCACACAGCTAATATCAGAAGGAGCCATGGCATCCATCAGAAGGGAACATAAATAACTCTCCCCCTCCTCCTTGGGGTCCTCCAACTTGATTAATACAGTTTTGAATCACCCCTTGACCATTCACGGGCTCCAGATCCTCTGTTCATCTCTTGGCACTCTCACTCACTCTTCATTAGACCTTCAGAGTATGCTCATTTTAATCCCATTTCAGTGGGATGGGGAGGTACCCCGAGTTACACAACTAATAAGAGTGTGGGGGATTTTTTATTTTTTATTTTTTAAGACTGTGAGGGATTTGAACTCAGATCTGTGTCCCCTTTAATTTCTGCTTCAGAAGTCATACTGAGGATGCCAAATCCTTTTCTTTGTGTGTGTGTTGTGGGGGAGGGGTCTCACTATGCAGCCTGGACTTGTAGTAATCCTCTTGATTTCTGCCTCCCTAGTTCTGGGATTACAGGTGTGTGCCACCACACCTGGACTCCATCCCAGGCTCAGTGTGCCTGGGGTCAGGGCCAGCACAGCATGCAGTGCCAAGGATCGAACCCCAGCCCCTGCACTTACCTAAGCAAGGATTTAGTTCTCTGACCTATACCTACAGCTTGTGTTTTGTTTTGTTTTTGCTGGGAGGGTTGACACAGGACCTGACTATGAAGTTCAAGTTGGTCTCAAACTTGCTTATGTAGCCCAGGCTATGCTAAAATTTGTGATCCTCCTGCCTCAGCCTCCCAAGTGCATGTTGTATATATTCTCCAATTCCCACAAAAAGCCTATAAGCTAGACACTGGCCCTCGCCGTATTCACCTTTGCACATGAGGGAAGTGGTAGAAAGAGCTCACTGTCGCGTTCAAGGTTGCTCCACTAGCAGCCCAGGTATCCTGGCCCCAGAGCCTCGTGTCTATCCTGTTTCTGAGAGCAGCCAGCACTCTGGCGGCCTCTTGGTGGGTGGGAGCAGGTGAGAGAGCCTCCGCTCCTCTGTAAGACCAGAGGCAGAAAGGTTCTGCGGGGTCCACAGCCAGAGTCCATGACAGCCACGCGGAGCACAGACTTCGTTTCCTAGTGGTCCTTACCAGAGTTCAGAGTCCGCAACTGCGTTCTCTGCCACGCCACGGGGACAGGGATGCGCGACATCCTCCATGTAGTGCTCCAAGGATGCCCCCTAGCTCCAACGCGAGCTGATTCCCTCCAATGGCACCTGGCCTTGTTTCCAGCCTGCCCATCTGGCCATAACGAGAGTGGGCACACTTAAGCTCTGGTGCAGGAGACGGCAGAGAATCGAGACCACGCCTTGCATTCTCCCATCCAGGTCCATCACACACGGGCGCCCAGAAACGCTGAGCCTGGCAGGCAGGCCGGCAGGTTCCCCCTCGGTCCCCTTGGCGGTCTTCCTGGAAGCTGTGGCTGCTAGTGCCACCTAGTGGTGCTTCATAGCAATGCATGCTCAGAGGCTGCTGACAGGTCTCTTAAATATCCCGAGAATTCAGTGTTCAATTACAGGGCGAAAGTGAGATCAGAGTGAGGAGAATAACAACGTTTAGAAGGAAAAGCAGCAAGGAAGAGTCCTGTGGCCTTGATGCAAATTCGGCCCACCCTTCTTCCAGGGGACACAGAGTCCGTGCTTGCGCTTCGCAATGGCTTCTAACCTTCCTGCTCTGGCAGTGGCTGAGCCCAAGAGCCTGGGGGGCGGGGTCCACGGGCCCCACCAGCCGTGGCCGATTTGGGTCAGGCCGGGCCCTCCCCGCTTCAGGTCCTAGCACCGTGCACATCCCACAGGCCTTGGAAGAAAGGGCTCCCTTTGGATCCCCAGGGGCTGCCCTTCCTGCCTGTGACGCCTTCTCCACTGGCTCCAGATGAAGCTGGTTTTCTTTTTCTTTTTTGCAGCTGGTTTTCTTGAGCACCTAGCAAGTGGTCCAGTTGCTGGCTATCGGGATCCCTTTGCTTCTTCCTCCAGGCAACCCCCGCAGGCGCTGCCACGGTTCCCATACCGCAGGTGGAGGAGCTGGAGGTGCCTTCACTTGGCGAACTGCAGGCCTGGCTAACCCCAAAGCTCCGCCTCCGGGGCTTGTCTCTACACAGCAGGAGGGACTCCCCAGAAGCCAGGGAGGAGCCAGCCAGCGCCTCCCTACCTGGGATCTTCCAAGGTGCTGAGTTCGACCCACTGTCAGGGGCTGCATGGAGACAGAAAGTGGAGTGCTGAGGGTGAGGCAAGCCCGCTCCCAAGCTGCCATTCGAGGTTCTCTTTGCCCTTATGATTTTAATTACTAGTCTTAATTTAAAGGCTTTTTAAAAAGATTTATAACTAGGGTCTAAAATGAGCAGGAAACATCATTTTCCCTCCTTCCTGTTGTCTCAACAATGACCTCTTTCACAGTTGTTTTGCACCATTCTAGGAGCTTATACAAAGACAAGCGTCCTGGGGTCCTTCCGTGGGTGGGGTGTCACTCATTGTCCCCTGGAGGTCTCTTCCTGCCTCGCAGCCCAGCTGTGGAGGTCCAGTGTGCCACTCTAACTGCGTCTGGAGGTCCCCTGGTCGGTGTCAGATCCGAACGGCTCGCTGGCTGGGGCCCTCCTGGAGGACGCTCCCTGGCTCTGGGTGTTTGCCACCCCTAACAGTGTACACCTGACTTCTGTATCTTTGCATAGCTGTGCACGAAAGACTGTGTGATGAACGGACTTCTGCAAACACCTACTGGGTTCAAGCAGGTGTTTTTAAATTTGGCTTAAACACTGCGGAATGGCCTTGCAGAAGCTGTGGACCAACTTGGCCACCCACAGGCAGAAGGAGGAAAAACAACCTCCCCCTGGGAGAGGAGACCAGAGGCCGAGGGTGGCAAGGGTTCCCAGGCACCGGGAACGCCTCCAACCCATGCCACCTCCAGCCAGCATGGCATCTGCACTTCTCACTATTCCTTGAGCAGGATGCTGTCTTTCAAAGGCTCAGACGCTCACAGGGGCAGCCAGCAGTCCAGGTCACAACTCTGAAGCCTGGAAGGGGGAACGAGGGAAGGCCGCTTGCGCTTATGCATGATGGGCTAAGGGAGGGCGGCACTAGGACTTCCTGGGCCACCAGCACTTTGCCTTCATGGATCCTCTTCTTTGCTAAATAAATAATATATTAAAAAGTACTTTTAGCCAGGCATGATGACGCATGCCTGAACCCCAGCACTCAGGAGGCTGAGGCAGGAGGATTGCTGTGAGTGTGAGGCCAGCTTGGGCTACAAATGAGACCCTGTCTCAAAAAAGTATATAAAAGCATGTTTAAGACTACATTGAAGTAAAATGGAGATAATCCACAATGGATTATATTCACCATTTTCTTCTGATTTCAAAAAATGAAAATGTAGCTCAGGGGTGGGAGGTGTGATCCCCAGGCCTGTTGTGCCAGCCCTGCCCCCAGGGCACCCCACTGTGCCAGACAGCAGTTGAGACTGGGTGTGGGGGAGCACACCTGTAATCCCAGCCCTTGGGAGGCTGTACATAGGCGGATCACTGTAAGTCTGATCTAGTAGTGAGACCCTGAACACCCTGTAGACCCTTCCCTTAAATACAAAAAAAAAAAAAAAAAAAAAATTAAAATGTTACCACAAACCCCTAAAAGCGCAGTGGACCCTGAACATCGTCGCTACTGTGCCTGATGTTGGCCTTGGACTTGATCCCCTGAGTAGTCCCCCGATATAAACCTCTTCATTACCTGTTGTCTCCACTTCTCCCGCTGGCTTTGGACACTGGGGGCAGCTAGCTATCACATAAACCACCTGGCCACCTTCAGGTGGGGTTAAGGGTCATGACCATTACCAGAGCTGCAGCTTCTGTTGTTTCTAAAGTGTTGCCAACACAATCTTGCTCAAGCAACATGGCTATTTTACAGATTAATAAATCGAGGCACAGAGGTAAAGAAAAGAGAAGTGGTTTGCCCTAGACATACAGCTACTGTGAAATAGGATTATGGAGTCACGCAATCTCAGCCCCTGCATTGCCAAGCTGCCAGGTGGGCTCAGCCAGGGCTTCTGAACCAGATTTGCTCTCTGACACCCCCTTAGATATGTGATTTTCTGAAGGCGCCTGCAGTGGAATCACTATATTTGGGTGACATCCTGAAGCCAATTGTAGTCATGGTTCCTGGTTGTCTGAGTGGGTGGCTGTGTTTTTTGTGTGTATGTGGTATTTCTTTAAAGCCAGAGTAAAACTGATTGTCATACATGCCTGGCATCTTACATTAACGTAGGTAGAGCATTGTTGGAAATTCTGAGTTAGAGAGCTCAGCATCAATTACTCTTTATGTCTGGGGAGTGTTTCCTGTCCTGGAAAAGGCAAGTGCTTGAAGGGTAGTGAAGGAGGATGGACCAAAAGAAGGCGGATTTAATGGTTAGTCACGGGTGGCAAAATCAGAAATGAAGTGTTTCTTTTTTATTTATTTTATTTATTCCATCCTGAATCTTCTTACTCCTCGCCATAGGCCCCAGGTCCCTCTTGGGATCTGGATCCCATTTAGTTCCTATTGACCTGGCCCTAGTGCCTGCCTTCCCAGAGGCACCCCCATCTATGCTTCTGATAGAAAGGGGACGTGCAAGGACGCTTTGTAACCCTAAGTTCCCATCCTATCCCTCCCTGTTTAAAAATATTATGACTGTGACAGGTGTGGTGGTGCATGCTTGTATTGTCAGCAGTGGGGAGGCTGAGTCAGGAGGGTCACTGCATATCTGAGATGAGCCTGGGCTGTACAATGAATTCAAGGCCAGTTTGAGTTACATAGTGAAACTTTGTCTCAAAAAATAAAGTTATGATTATTAATTATCTGCATTTTACTGAGCACATGCTGCATCCCAGGTGTTTCTGCACCACAAGTATTATTTATTGCCTAGTAATACTTTGGGGTAAGGGATAATTATGTGGAGTTCATAGATGTGAAACTGGAAGCTCAGTGAGGCTGTCCATAGCTTGAGGTCACAGAGATAGATTCAGATTGTCCCCCACCCCGTCACTCACACGCACTGTTGGGAATGACCAGCGAAGCACGCTGGCCATCGGGGAGGCCAAAGGGCCTCCATTTCATGCCATTTCCAGCTTCTCTGTTCTCCAGGTGTGTCTTCCAGCATTGGTCTTGTTCTGACTTTGGGCTTTTATTTTCTAATGCTAAAAATCAAGCCAGGGTTGTGGGGTACCCACAGGAGGCTGAGACAGGAGGATCACAGACAGTTCAAGACCAGCCTGGGCTACATAGTGCATTTGAGGTCAGCCTGCGTGCATGGTGCAACCCTGTATCAAACCAGAAAAGAAAACTAAAAATGAACCTGAGGTGAGAACCTGTCCCTCCTGATAGTGACCCCTTCTGAAAACAACACCTGGAAGCACCTGGAAACCTTTGCTGGGCTGCCAGGGGCCCTGCCTCCCGAGAGGGGGGAGGTTGGCCAGGAGGTGCTGCAGAGCCCGCAAGCCTGAGCGCCCAGCCTGGTGGGTGTGGCCTTCACAGTTGGTGGCTGCAATGGAGTGAGCCCTCCCTCGTCTGTGTGGAGCCTCTGCTGTGGGGGCAGAAGACTGGATCTCCAGCTCTCTCCATTCTCCCAGCTGGTTTGAGGCCAGTGCAGAGGCCCGTGTATGTACAGGGACTTCACAGGTGGCCCCTGGTGACAAAGGGTGCATCTGCCTGCATGCATGTTACAGGTGCGGTACAGAGGCTCCAGACCTGTACTGCTGGAGAAAGTTAAATATCACAGTGAGGGCGAAACACCTAGCCTGGAAGTTTCATGTGTCCCTGGTAGAATGCACCGGGGTGGGCACCACTCCTACACTGCGGTATGGGCCAGGGAGGAGCAGGCTGGGAGGAGAACGAGCATCTCTCAGACATGATGGGGCAGGCACAGCTGCACGTGAACTTGATCAGGGACATTTACAGGCAGAGGTGGAGAGGAGATGGACTCGACTTCTGAGAAGCCGCATCACACGGAGCATTTGGCCGCGACGGATTCATTTCGCAGTTTCATTCTCCATGCGCTTCCAGGCTACTGTGATAGCCACTGCCAGTCAATGCAGTGCCTGCCCTGGGCCGGGCTCACCATGCTGTGGAGATGGCAAAGCGGGTGGGGACCTGGGGACTTCCTCCCTCCTTCCAGCTTTGCCCGGCTCTGTGCAGCCTTAGCTTGCCGTGCCAGTCCCTGGCTGCTGCGACTTAGTTTCCAGTTTGAATAAAATGTCATCGTCCTTATTATGACTTTATTCTTTCCATCAGAAGCTGGAAGATTAGAGGCTTGGAGGCAGCCAGTAATTAAGCTCACCTGTCAGAGCTGAGCCCACATCAGCACAGATGCGTCCTGTAGCTGCTCTCTTGTTCCCCTGCGTGTCAAGGCATCTACATTAAGCTCCTTACAGGAACAATGACTGACCCCAAAATGCTAGCACCGGGATTACCCGGATGGAATTCGGCTCTGTTACCTCCTTAAGAGCTGGAGATCCAGCAGCTGCTTGGGCTCTGGTGCGTACTCGCTGGTGTGGAAGCCCGGGTTCCAGGTCACAGTAGCTGGAGGCCATGGGTTTTAGAATCACAGCATTCAAGCTCAGTATTCCCCTGTGCCCCAAGATGAACTTCAGGCCTGTCCAGGGCAAGAGTGCCAAGGTCACAGGATCTTCCAGGGCCGTTTGTCGTGTGCAGCTCCAAGGGGTGTGTGTCACACACTTTCTTCCCACCGATGGGCCACATGAGCCAGAGCTACATGGGGAACTTTGTTCTCCTCTCTCTGGCAAATGACAGTCGGATGGACTTCAAAGGGATTCAGTGAGGGTATTGGAGGCTCAGAGAAGTGCGCTTTGTGGTTCAGGCTCCGCCCCATGAAGCCCAGCGGCACTCCTGTTCCGCCGCGCATTTCCAGCGTCTTCCTCCGCGCGTGAGTCTGGCATGGCTGTCATGACGATGCTGGATCATCGCCGTTGTACCCTTGCTTGCCCTGTTGCTTCTGCGGTGCCATCGCGCGCAGCTCTGTCAGCAGCTCCTTTCTGAATTTCCTTCTGTCTTCGCAAGGAAGGGTTGGCAAAAACAACTTTTCTTTCTAAAATGTTTATTAAAGACATTTTCCAAAAATTGATCGATCCTGACACTTCTCGCTTACACAAATCTTCCTTTTCTCTCACCACTGCATTCTCTTTCCCGCTCTGTCTCTCTCTGGCCTTCCCTCCCCCTCTCTCCCTCCTTCCCTCTCCTTTTCTCTTTTTCCACCAACTAATTTTATCTCACTTCTCCATCTTGCAAGCAATTCTTTCTCCTTTGCCAGGAGAGCACTCACTTGAGTTTGCTGCCTCAGCCTGCACTCCTGTGCCACCTCTGTGCAGGTAGCTTGGACTATCGGTGACTTCTAGCTGTCTCCACCCCACTGTCATGCTGCCTCTGTTGTCCTCAACCACTGTTTTTGCTCCTTCCAGAACATTCCCCAGTGTAGGAAGCTGCACACTATTCAACCCTGAAGGGACATCCTGAGTAGCTATAGTTCAATCCAGGCTTCAGATAGAGTAACCAAGCCCACAGAGAGAAAGCCTCCTACCAAAAGCTTGCAACACAGAGCCAGCCTAGGGCTCCCACTCTCCTCCGGGCTCCCCACTTCTCTGTTCCCAGAACTCACTGCTGCATGCAGATGGCAGAGCTGTCAGTGAGAGCTCCAGTACTGTCTTCTGGAGTCTGCACTCCTGCTTCTTGTGCAGTCCACGGGCAGCTCTAGCCAAGGACTCAACGGTAGCAAATCTGGTTCACAGATGGAGAAACTGAGGCAGTGTGCAGTCTGCAGTCCTGCTAGATGGTCCCAACTCTTGAGAGTCAGTTGTGCGTGTCTTTCCCCAGCTCCACACACAGGATGGCAGGTCGCTGGTTGAATCCCAGTGGGGCTATTTATACTACAAGAGCCGGCCAATGCTGCAAACCAGGGCTTTTTCTGCTCACTTCTCCACTAAGAAAGACACAGTTTACCAGTACCCGAAGGAGTGGGTAGCTTGCTTCTGAGAGGAAACAGGAATCTGACTTTAAAGCCTGAGCTCTGTGCCAGTGAGCTATGGAGCAGGTTTCTCTGTCCCTTTCTGCCTGTCTGTCTTTCTGTCCTGGGCAGTGCTGGGGTTTGAGCGCAGGGCTTCCTGCATGGCAGGCGAGTGCTCCACCACTGAGCCATACCCCAGCCCTAGCGGGCCAGATGTGCTGTGCCTCATTCCCTATGGGGATGGAGGTGATGTAGGAGAAGCCTGGTGCTAGGCTAGTGACAGAGTACAAGGTGCCTGTACCCAAAGTGACCACATGTGGCTGCCAGAGAGTGTTGCCCTGAGTTTTCCCTGCTGCACTCTGCTGGAACCACACAGGCTCTCCCGTTCTTCCCCCGTGCTGTGTGCTATGCGTTTCCAAGCTGGCTTTCAGCTCAGGGCCCTCTTTTCCTTGCTCTCCCTGCCTTATGTGCTCCTCACCCAGAAGCACAGAGCTTACTCCCTCCTTTCTCACTGCCTGTGCCCTTCCTTGCCCGACCCGCCTAAGTCAGCACCTCTCTATTCATTTCCTTATTTATACTCATAACTCAGTCTCACCACCTGTCTTCACCACACACACGTTTGCTTCTTTCTTTCTCTCACCTCAGAATGCAAGATCCACGTGGGAGGGTCCTGGGTCTGGTTCACCTTTAGCTTCAGAATGCAGGGGAGGGGGGAACTAGATGGATGAATGGTTGATGCAGTGGGCCCTGTGTACCACCCTTCTGAGACTTGACTTAGGGTGACAACTACCAGCTCAGATACTTAACTTGAAAGGGGAAGGCTTTCTCCTCAGTTCTCTAATCTCATGGGATCTTTAGTGTTTAAAACCATCTTCTTTCCTCCCACCCCGGAGCTTTTTCTTTCGTGTTCCTACCTTCCCTTCAAAAGTAGGCTGACTGTCACATCCATCGGTACTGATCTGCTGACAAATCATCCATCAAACATTTTGCAAAGGAACCTTTGACCCTGAGAACTAATTACATTTCCATCTTGGAAAATGAACGTATCTGTATCATTTAAACTGATTAATTAAGAAGGTATTTGGGGGGCCAGGGAGATGGCTCAGTGGAATAAATACTTCCCTGGCAAGCATAAGGTCCTGAGTTCAACCCCTGGTTCCACCAAAAAAAAAAAAAAAAAAAAAAGGTATTTGGGGCTGATGGACTGTGACCTTCTGAGAAACCAGTAAGAGGGCATTCGGGTGACAGCCAGTAATGGGAACAGCTGCTTGTACTCTCGTGCTGACCTGGAAGGCCACACCGATACTGTTCGCCGCATTTCCTAGGTCATACCTGCCAGTAAATGCATAACCACATGTGTGTTACGTGTCCCCTACATATCTACACTCAACTTCCTTCTTCCCTTGAGAAGTTTTACATATTATAGAAAATTTCAACCATTTGGACAAAGGACAAGGATAGTTAAAAGTCTATGATCTCACCCCAGAGACAACAATTGTGAATATTTTTTTAACTTAATTTTTTAATCTTTTATTTATTTGGCACAGGGTCTCACTACACAGCTCAGACTCATGGTGATCCTCCTGTCTCAACCTCCCCAGCTCTGGGATTACCAATGTGCACCACCGCATCCACTGGCACCAGGGATCGAACCCAGGTCCTTGCATTTTCCAGGCAGGCACTTAAGTCGCTGACCTATCTCCCCAGCCCAACTGTGAATATTTTAATGTTTCCTTCTTGTCTTTCTTCTCTACCAATTTACAGCTAGTATTTTGTAACTCAAATTTAAAAGACTTAATATATCCATTCCATGTCATTAAATGTTTTTGCATGGTCTCTTTGATGAGCTGGGAAGTATTTTGTTGCATGAAGATGCCATAATTTAACTAACTGCAGACCATTGAACATTTAGGCTGCTTCCAGCTGCTTGTTTCCATGGTTGATGCTGTCACGGAATTACTCTTGTTGAGTCTTAGCTAAGCGGTTACTGTGCTTTTATGGTGGGAAACTTCCGTATCTGTGGATTCTCTGGGGTGGACGGAACAGCTGTGTCTCCCCATTTATGCTCTCAGTCCTGATCCTTAATGCAGTGGGGTTTGAAGAAAGAGCCTTGGGGTAGCGAGGTTTAAATGAAGTTGTGCGGCAAAGCTCGCAGTACCGAAGCTGCACTGAATGCTTTCTCTTAAATTCATGTCCTTTTGGACCCTCAGAAGTGACCTAGTTTGGAATGGGGTTTCTGCAGATGGTGAGAAAGGAGATAAGGGCTCAGAGTTCTCTCACTCCCTGGTGTGTGTGGGGGTAGAGGGTACCATCATGAACTCCAACATGCTGACACCCTCATCTTGAGTTTCCAGCTTCCAGGTCTCTGAGGAGTAAGGGTTCATTGCTTCCCTCCCCTCTAAGTACTTGGCTTCACCTTTCCTGAGCCCCACGACTTTCTCTTGTTCTGTGGCAGCTGTCCAGGCTGCCCTAGACTCCCCAGGCTCCCTGGGTCCTTCCTCCACACCTGCTAGAGTGGTGCCAATATTAGGACCGTGATTTGACCAAAGGACCTTTGCAGGTTCTGTTCTCTCTGTTTGTTAATACTTTCACTTCACATGTCTTCATTTGTTTATAGATTTCTTCCCCAACCCAAGTCCTACATTTCTTTGTATTTTAATGTTTCTCAAGGGAGAATCAATCTAAAAGTTAGTGTGCATATTTGGATGGAAGTGACAGACAGGCTTAAGAAAGCCTACAGCCCCTCTCCTTCCCTGAAGTGTAGTTCAGGCAGCACCTCCTGCCTGGGATGCCCCCCGGGCCACTGAAACCCCTGGCTCTTGCGGGCTGGTTAGTAGTACCCCTGCGCCAAGCTGGCCTGCCCCTGTACCAGCACTTCCTTGAAAACACCAAGCTGTCTTTTGTTTCTTTACTGGATAGCCAGGCTCCAGGAAAGTTGCTACCAGGAGAGGATGGGACAGAGCCCCTAACACACACACATACACCCCTGCAAGAGGAGGGATTTCCTTGTTCCAGGCCCTGGAGAGCTCTTCCAGAGCCCTTTGGGGGCTGGACAGGCTGCTCACCTATGCCCGCTGTGAGATGTGCCCGCGTCAGGTACGGGAGGGAGGTGTGTGTGTGTGTTTTTTGTGTGCATATGTGTGTTGGCTTGGAGAGAGGGTGGGAAAGAGGCTGGTGGGTGGTGGCTTGCGGCCTTCAAGTGCACAGGGCTATAGAGAGCTTCCAGGAAGCCAAGCACCCACACAGCGATTGTGTTCCTTGTGCTTCAGAATGACGTTCCTGAGTCACAGGTGCTTGGATTTCAGCTTTACAAAAGGGCCTGCTAGAGAGATCGCCTTTCCTGCTATCCCTTTGGCCCAGCCCCAGATACAATGACCATGAAACACATTGGCCATTTGAGCCTCTCGATGCCCCCTCCTCCAAGCCTCCCTGCTTTCTCCCTGGGCTCAGGGCCCTTCTCTTTGTTCTGAGTTTACCTTCCCTTATCTGCCCTGCATGACTTTTACTTCGCTTTTTGCTGATTTGGTCCAGGTCCGGAAAGAATGCAGTACCTGTGAACTAGGCATTATCTGCAGAGGGTTGGGAGGAGGCAAGATCATCCTTTCTGGTTGGGAAGGTGGAGGGGCAGCTACTGATTTGAGAAGGGCAGGACGGATTCTAACAGGAGATGAAATGCTAGAGGAAAGGACAACCCTTCACCAGCCCGTGCAAGAGAAAGTCGTGGGGCTCAGGAAAGGAGAAGCCAAGTACTTAGAGCATTGGGAATGACCTTGACTGCTGGCCACCGCTGTGCATGAGGAAAGCAGGTATCCGCAGAGTCCCATCTCTGTAGCCCATGGGGTCTCTCTCTTCTTACGTATCTGTCCACACGTTCATCCCCTGCACAGGCCTTTTGCCATCTTCATTTTACACATTGGACACAAGGACCGTGAAGTGATTTGCCCAGAGTCACACCACAGCTCAGGTGAAGAGCAAGAGCTGAGCTCTACTCTTCCCTGTCTCACCTGTGTCTGAGCTCCTCCACATGTGGAGTGTGGGGAGGATGTACTGATGCCATCATACGATATGATGTACCAGATGGCTTTGCCCAGTGGAAATGTTTTCTCCTGCAGTCCTGGAAATCTAGGTGTTTGGCAGGCTTGGTTCCTTATGGAAGTTCTGTGGGACAGTCTGTCTCCCGTGTTGGCTTCTGATGGTGGCCAGCGCTTCTTGGCTTCCCTTTGTTTAGACCTGCTTTCCTCCAATCTGCATTTTCGTCTTCACCTGGCCTTGTCATAAAGACATCAGTCCTTGGATTTATGACTCATCCAGAGTAAACACATTGTAACAAATCATGTCTGCATAAACCCCATTCCAAACTAGGCCACTTCTGAGGGTCCAGAAGGACACGAATTTAAGAGAAATCATTCAGTGCAGCTTCGGCCCAGTTTGTGAAGAGCCTACAGGGTTCTGCAAAGGATTTGTGCTGTGGGCAAGGGCCATGGTGAAGGGCTCTTAGGAAGGGAGGTGGCTGGCCCATGTCTGTAATCCCAGCACTGTGGGATGCTGGTGCGGGAGAATCTCAGGTCTGAGCCCAGCCTGGGCAACTAGCAACTCAATGAGCATTGGTTTCAAAGTAGGCTAAGGGGGCCAAGGAGATAGCTCAGTAGAATAAGCGCTCGCCTGGCAGGCACGGAGTCCTGAGTTCAATTCCTGGTACTGCAAAAAAAAAAAAAAAAAAAGTAGCCTAAGGATATAGCTTGGCATAAAGGTACTGGGATCAATTCCTGGTACCACGGGGGAGAGGTGGGGAGAGAAAGAGGGACAGAGACAGAGAGACAGAAAGAGAAGTAGAGACAGACAGAGTTCCGTGTCTTTTCTCTCCACTGCCCCTTTTGCCTTGTTGCTTTCTTAAGGACCTTAACAGGATAGGCTTCCAGGGGCCTTTTCCTCTCTTCAGAAACTTCGCCCTGTGGAAGCTCTGCCTTTGGTGCCCTGGTGCTCAGGCTAATCAGAATGTAGAGCAAACTATTCCAAGTCTGACACATCAGTCACAACAAATCTGTTCCCACTGGGAGCTCAAAAGACACACCAGAGCGCTCTTCTCTCTGCTGTTCCTCCTGCCTTCATTTGCATTCAGCCCCTTGGTTCCTGGGAGCTCAGTGGAGCCCCTCTCCTGCATTCTCTCTGGTACAGGAAGTGTGGAGGGCCACTGCCAGCATGGACTGAGGTGGGCTGCTGGATCCAGGGGGGGCTTGGGAAAGCTTGAGGGAAGGAGTGGTCCTGCCGAGTGGATTCAGACACGACAGCCCTGGGTGCCAGCTTCTGCAACCTGCATTCCCCTGCCCCCTGAAAATGTGGGACCTGAAAGCACAGGAGAGCCTTGTTGTGGCTCTTTTGGTGAAAACCACAGGCTTCATCTGTGCTGGGCCTTGCCAAACCCTTACCTGGGCTGACAAGGAGTCGGATTGCGGGTGGCATAGTTGGCCTCAGCAGACACAGGCCTCGGGCTTCTATGTATTTCTTGCAAGAGTCCCCAGGAACATGGCAGAATTTCTACAGATCCAGGGGCTGGAGTTTGAGCGAGGTAGCTGGCACAGAGAGCTTGAATACTTCAGTTCAAAGCCTGTGCTTCTCCAGAGGCCTGTGTCCCAAGTGGCCCTAGCTCTCTGACTACCAGCTTCGAGGCTTTGAATGAGGGTGGGTAATTCCTGTTCCCCCTAGATTTTCAGAAGGATGATCTAAGAGGAATGGGGTACATGGAGAGGTGCAAGGGCAATGCCCAGCCCTTCATGGCACGCAGGGACAGCTCACCTGTCGGCAGGGGGCACATGCTGCAGCTTGTTCTGAAGACGCTTCATGGAGTGTGCACTTTGGTTTGCTTCATAACTGCAAAAGTTAGTACTATGGTGACCTATGCCATTGCATGGGGATGAGGCTGTGGCTTGGAGAAGTTAGGTCATCTGCAAAAGGACAAACAGCGAAGAAATGTGAAGGCCAAATTTGGGCCTGGGAGCTGGAGTTTCTCTGCCAGTCAGTGCTGCCTCTCTCAGGGACATCCTGGTCATCAACTCCCAGACCACAGAACTTGCCTCCCAGCCCTGATGCTCCATGCAGCTAATCCATCACTTTACAGAGGAGGAGCTCTGAGGACAGAGAACTTTGTCTGCCCTGTTCATTGAGCACCTGCTACATAATTCCAGCGGCCAGGACAGGGACAAGTAAGACAAGAGGGCTGCTGTCCGTCAAGCTCGGGCTGAGCCGCCAGGATAGATGATGAAATCAACCAGCAAAGTAATTCCCAGTGATGGGGAGAGGTGGAGAAGACAAAACCACCACGTGACAGAGCGACAGTCGGGGAAGGCCTCTGAGCTGGGCTGCTTGTTGCAATGGCCCAGAAGAGGCAGTGGGTGAAAGGCACCTGGAGCAGCTCTCAGGTGGGGTCACGCAGGGTTGGAGGCGCTGCGGGGTGCCCTGGGTCAGGGGAACAGGTGACAGTGGGGAAGCACCATTAGGAGCAGCGGTGTGAGCTGGGAACCCATTCCTGTGACTGCCCCAGGCTTGGTGATTGTGTATGGCCAGAGCCAGTGACCTGAGCAGGACGGGGGGCCAAGTGGGGCACTGGGCTCAGACTGGGAGCCCAGGGTAGCCCTCATTCTGCTGAAGGGTTCTGTCCAGGAGGGTGGTGGGCCTAGTCTTTTACATGGGGGTGACAGTACCAGAAACTATAGCCAGTAACAAAGAGGAGCCCAGACTTCATCGGGGAAACCATTGTTACCAACCATTGTCCCACATCCCTAAAAATCCCTTGTGAGGATTTCCCAGGAAGAGAGCTGCCTGCAGGGAATTGTGGGTAGAGTCCTGACACATAAAATCCCATCCCCCTTGAGAAGAGGAAGGTCCTGTGTGTATGATCGGAACAAAATCATGCAACGCTGGTCCTGGATGGCACTTTAAGGCCAGTCAGTGAAAGTCTTGGAGGGTGGGGGGATGAAAAAACAAGTGAATCTTTGCCTGGCTTAGAGGAAACAGTTGACCTTTGGGCTTGAGAGAAGGATCAGCAACAACATGGCCCAGACTTCCTCAGTCTGGCCAGGCAGGGGCTGCTTCCTTAGCTGTATTTCCTGACACTGTGTTCTTGGGCAAATGACTTAACATCTCCAGTGCTCCAGCGTCCTCGTTTGTAAAACACATTGACGTAACAGTGATGCCCACTGTGTGGAGTTTCTTTTGCATGGCCTAACTCACTCACACACGGACATCCTGCCTCAGTAAATGGTCGCTGCTGTCCCCATTTGGGGTGCGGTGTAGAAGGTGTAGGTGGCAGTGACAGGGAGCTTGTGACAGTAGCAGGAACATCATCCTCATGATCTTAGGCCCCTCAAACATCCCGCAGAGGTGATTTCTCTTTGATTCCGAGGGAAGCATTAATTACCTCATAATTCTCCTGTATTTCCCAGAGGGCAGTTTTGAAGAGGAGACTCATCCCCATTGGGAGGGATTTCTGGACATGGCTGGGAGCTTAAAACCAGCCTTTGTCTTCATTTCATTTCATAAATGGAGGGGACAGAGCCCTGGTCTGCATGTGGGACTCCTGAAGAAAGCTGTCCGGCATAACCCAGTGGTATTAGCTCTGTCCTTTGTTCCTGTTCTCGTCCCAGTCCTGGCCAAGCTCCAGGCTTGTAAGTCCTGGGTTCCTCCAATGTCACCAGCAATGCGTTAGGAGAGCTGACTCTTCTTAGGGAACACACCCTGATGTGTCCCTGTGGTGGGTCCTTTGGGATCTGCCTGGCTCACCAAAGTTCTGGGCTCAAAACTTTGTGGTACTGGGGATTGAACCCAAGGCTTTAGCACTGAGCTATGTCCTCAGCCCTTTTTTTTTTATTTTGAGACAGGGTCTCACTAAGTTGTTAAGTTGCCCAGCTTGGATTTGAGCTTGCAATCCTCCTGCCTCAGCCTCCCCGGGTGCGTGGTCACAGGCAGGCACCACACCCTGCTCAGCTAAACACCTGTGCAGAAGGCACCCCCACCATCATCATTTCCCATACACAGCACCTCTTCAAAGCAAAATCTGAAGAGGATGGGAGAAGAATCAAATGCCCTTTCCAAGAAGCAATTTAGCTAAGAGAAACAGATACTGTCCAAATATCCCTGGTTAAAAGAAGCAGTTAGGAGCTACAAGTGCATTTGACTTTTTATTTTATTTTATTTATAATTTATTTATTCAATCAATACATTGTAAATTGTTATCTTCTTAGTGGCTATCCATAAAACAAGAAGCAAACAGGATATCCTGTCCAAACACTATTAGTATAAATCTTCTCATTGAGTTAAGCGAAAATAGCTGTGTATTTATCCTAATTATTCTGTATATACAAATACAAAAAGGTCCTTCCTTTATATCTTCTTTTTTTGTTTAGTCCTGTCAGAGATGGGTATTCCATTGGCATCTAAATACTATAGGTGCATGAATTCAGCAAAACAATCAACACAGTTCAGCAGTGCACAATAGTAGTGGGTTATCCGAAGAAGTTGTTGACTTGAGCCATTCACAGCTCAGTATATTAATATGGCTTTACTTTATATACCTCATTTTTATACTTTTCTGCTGGATGGTTAAGACTGAGTTAAAGCAAGACCTATATAACAAGGAATGTAACTTTTGTATCTGATGAGGTCAGTCAAGTCCCCTCAGGATTTATCCTGTAACCCTGTACCACACTTTGTAGATCCTTTGTCAGTGTCAGCAATATGGACGAATCACGAACATTGCTTGACCAATTTGCTCTCTTTGGAAGCCTGAAAGAAAGTTTTCTCTCCATGTGACTCCCCTTAGGCACACTATACATCATTGATTGCATTCCTCTGTGGCTCCATAATCTCCTTGATCAGAAAATTTGGGACACAACTGAGTTCCATGATGTTACAGTACAGGTTCTCCTATGTCCTGAGTCTTCGCTGGGGCCAAAATGTTGGTCAACTTTGCAGACTTTCCTTTTCTTCAATTTTTGATCTGCAAACTTAGGTTGTTAACCCTCCAGAAGAGAAGCTTATTGTTACCCTGCAACATATGCAGTTCAGTTTATCCACACTATTAGTCTAAATATCAGACATCATAGGCATAACATGGAACAGGTATTTTCCTTCAAATATTGAGATACTAAACTCTAAGTCCTTACAGAATATGAAGAAAAAAATTAAAGATATAGGAATTGACACTTACATATACTTACAAAGAATTTTAGAAATCTATCCATATACAGCATTGTAGCAGGAAAACGGTATTATTTTAAACTGATAACAGTTTAGTGTTCAAGTGACAGTCAGAAGCAAGCAGGTTGTAAGTGAATACAAATTATTCTCAATATAAAAAAATAATAAAATAAAATTTAGAGAAAATATAAAAAATAAACTTCTAGTTATGAAATTTAGACAATATATTGTGATATTTTCAGAAGATTACTAGTTGTTTAGTAATTCAATTAACACAGTTAAGTGTATTTAATGAACTCACTCATCATAGTGAATTTCTTCCTATTTTAAAATAATTTTACAATCTTCATCCTTTTAAAGTAAAGGCTGCTTGAGTCAGGGATCCTTTGTATTAATTTTTATTGTCCTGTTTTATTATTGCTTGTTTCAACATGTAAGATGTTTCCTCCTATAAATTTTAGGTTAGAATTTTTTAAAAAAAGCATAAGTGAGGCATGAAAATTTAGTTTTTATGATTTTAAAGTTATCAGTTTAAAATAATACTGTTTTCCTGCTGCAATGCAGTTGACTTTGGCCCTGAGATCTGTACTGAAAAACTGGGGAGAAAAACAGTTACAAGTCAGCAGCACAGGCAGCATTTGCTCCTGAGCAATTCTTATCCTGGGCGTGGATAAGTCATTCTGTCATTCTGTCACACATGGTCTGTGTGCCCCGAGGTGTGG
Organism: Ctenomys sociabilis; assembly: GCA_004027165.1. Taxonomy (NCBI): domain Eukaryota; kingdom Metazoa; phylum Chordata; class Mammalia; order Rodentia; family Ctenomyidae; genus Ctenomys; species Ctenomys sociabilis. The sequence goes on from PVKA01002096.1 coordinate 97,341, forward strand.
AGTTTGGAGAATGACCAGCGCTGGGGAGGAAGGAAAGGAGAGTCCTGGGATTACGGCTCCTTGGACACTCATTACTCACCTGATCCCAGGTGGGGATGGAGGCAGAGTGACTGGGGGTGCTTTATGGGACCAGACATGGGCCCCTTGGGCCATGCCAGGCTCAGGGTGAAGGCTGGTATGAGCATCTATGCTGCGCACAGAGAGGCCAGTCTGGAGCCCTTTACATTCATCAGTCTTTATTATTCATGTTATCTTTATTGTGTACCTACTGTGTGCCTGACACTGCAGCACCAAATGGCTATGATTCCGTCATGAACTTAACAGACAAAGCAAGGAAATGAATAAGGAAATGTGTTTGGTTCAGCCAATGACAGGCTCTGTGGAGAAAGCACGGTGGTGCGCTGGGGTGCAGGGAGGGGCAACTTAGATGAGGGGGGCACTACTGGGCTGAGAAATCCGCCGTGCAGACCAGAGAGCTGGCCCAGGGTCTGCGAGGATGGCCTTGATCTCTCCTCATAGCTTTCTGCTAGGTCTGGCTGCTGTCACCCCAGAGGATCCCTCCATAGCCATCTCCTACGGATAGAGGTTTAGAATTGCTTTGGGCAGCGGAAGTTGCGAGCTGGTGGACTCACCTCACCCCCTCCCTTCCTCTGGTCCACAGGCAGCCCTCTGTGGAGCTCTGCGCCCCTCACCTCTCCCATCTACCCACTTAGTCTTCTGTAGCAGCCAACTGCAGAAGTTCTGTAAACATCCTCCTCGGGTTCCACCAGCGCCCATGGGACCTCCCCATCTTGACTCCATTCTTCACACTGGGGTCAGAATGATCTTTTAAGACATCTATCATGTCACACACTCCCACACACACCTCCTGGCTACTCTTCCATGACTGCCCATTGTGCCTGGGATGATGACAGAAGCCCCTGTGGTGACAATAAAGCCCACTCCCCGCAGGTCCCCAGTTTCTTCTCCAGCCTTGTCTCCAGACATTTGTGGCTGACTTTTCCATGCTTTGGCCACAGGGTCTTTCTGCCAGGTCCTCCAACGTGCTCCACCCACTCTGCCTCCACTCAGATCCACCTCTGTACCTTGGCTGTTGCTTCAACAGGAAGTCTTCCTGCCACCACCACAAGCACAGCACAGACTGTCATGGTTACACATCTTGACCAGCACTCCATCTTTTCATCCATGCACCTAGCACACGTGTATTTGCATGTGATGTCCCCTTCCTGCACTTGCCGACAAACTACAGAAACCTGGAACCATGTGGGTCCTGTTTGCCCTGTAGCCCTCCACACACAGGGTGAACTCAGACACCCAAGTGCAGTGGCTGAAGCGGTGAAGAAAGGCACAATGATGTCTTGAGAACTTGGCTCTTACGGGTGCCTCCAGGCTGTACTACTTGCTTTAAAAACATGGGACAACACGAGGCTGCCTGTATTTTCTGTTCCCTGTAGAGATGGTGATTGATACCAAAGTTCAGGGATAAGCCTCCCAAGCAGGAATTCTGGCAGATTCCTAAGAACTACCTGCTTAGGAAGTCTGCTCTTGCCTCCCACTCTCAGGACAGCATTACTTTCTTTGGCGCAGAGAGCTCGAAGACTGTGTGCATGCAGGGAAATGCTGTAGCCCCGTGGTGTGGAGTTGAGGCCGGGGTCAGGCTGAAAAAATAATCAAATGAAAGAGGGTTGTGTGAAGCCTGGTGGGGAACATCGCCTTCCTCAGTGGCAGAGGAATTGGAACATTCTCCCTGTGTTGTTGTGGAGGTGAATGACTTAAGCTCCGTTTCATGTCATGCCTGGAAAAATACCAGGGCTGGGCTTGCATAGTTTCAGAAAGCAAACTCTAGATGACAGTCAGCCTCAGCTCTTGGTTCAGGAGCAAAGGCTCGATGGTCACAGACTCCAGGAAGATCCCTGAAGTGCAGAGACAGAAGCTGTGGATTTTCCCCCTTTTCTGAGGTTACAGACCCATTTGAAAATGTGGCAAAAGCAAGGGACTCTTCTTCCCCTCTACTCCACAACCCACTGCATCAGGTGTGCCCATGGGAAATCCACCATCCGTGGGGTCCCTGAAGGGCCACAGGCTCATGTTGAAATTCCCAGTGGTTGGGGTGGGCAGGAGTTACTGAGAAAGATGGCTCAGTGGAATAACACTTCCCTGGCAAGCACAAGGGCGTGAGTTCAATCCCCAGTTCCCCAAAAAATAAAATAAAAGGTAGATTCTTCTTTGGGCTAGGGAGATGGCTCAGAGGAGTTACTGAGAAAGAGCAAGGATGTACAGTTAAGTGGTGTAAGAGCTAAAGCCAAGAATCAAGGCAGTGCTCTCTACCTGGGTGTCCTCCTTTGTCCTCCATTCTGAGAGCGAGTGTATTGGCACAGGGTAGACAGGTGTGTCACCGTAGGACAGGGAAGACCACTAGGGCCTCGGAGGAGCCTTCCAGGACAGTCTGCTCGCTAGCTGCTCTGAGCAGCTCCCCAGGCTTAGCCCCACTGTGACCCCCCCCACCCCCAGGGAGGGTAAGCACCCTGGGACTGCAATTTTATGCAGTCTTACCCCTGTCTACCCTCATGTACCCAGCTTTGAGCTTGGCACTTGACACCCAGTCAGTATTTGTTGACTACAGGAATCCTCTGTCAGTGACTCCTGGATTGCCAGCCTTCACTCTGTCTTCTCTTTCCTTTTGTTCTGAATCTATCAGATCCTATAGCTGTGATTTGCTCATTCCAGAAGTCTGTCTAGAGCATCTTCTAGCCTTCAGTGGACCATATATTGTCTCTAATCATAGACTATGCTGGCTGATCAATCCTGCTCAGGGGTCCACCATGCCTGGATTTAAAAAATCTCAGTTCTTATATTGCAAAATAATAAAACAAATTGGGCAGGGAAGATAGCTCAGTGGTTTAAGCACCTGCCTGGCAAATGCAAGGACCTGGGTTCAATTCCCAGTACTGTGTACCATGTCTACCCTGCACCAAGCCAACCACTAAAACCAGGCATGGTGGTGCACACCTGTAATTCCAGCACTCAGGAGTCTGAGACAGGAGGATCACTACAAGTCTGAGCTGCATAGTGAGACTACGAGTCCAAGATGCATAGTGAGACCCTGTATCAAATAAATTATAAATAAAAACTAATAAAAATTAAAAGTAGGAAAAAGTTTAGTTTTGCTGCTTGGAAGCAATGAATGCCTCAGTTTTCTCAACTGAGCGTATAATGTTGGGTTAACTGAGAATTAAACAAGGTTGTACAGATAAAGCACATAGAGTAATTCTGGATACAGCGATGCATTTTGTTTTAATAAATGTCAGTTGTAATCATGTGTGGTAGTGCAGCCCTGTAATCCAAGCATGCTAGAGGCTGAGGCAGAAGGACCCCAAATTATAATCCAGCTTGGGTAACCCGATCATACTCTGTGTACAAATAGAAATATCATTGAAAGGGCTGAGAGGGCTGGGGAGATGGCTCAGTAGAAGAAGCACTTGTCTGGCAAGTGCAAGGTCCTGAGTACAATCCCTGGTATTGCAAAAAAGAAAAAGAAAAAAAAGGGCTGAGAACAGTGCAGTGTGAAACTCTGGGCTCAAGCACCAGCACTATAAAAAAAAGTTAAGGCGAACTTGGCCTTTCTCATTATTGCTTGGCTCCTCTGCCTGTAGGTCACTGGTTCTTTTAGGATCATCTGAAATTTCTCGAATGATAGTTTTAAGCCCCAGAAATCAATTGCTGTTATGTATTCAGTGGGCACACACCTGCTTCAGATGGCTCTAGGATGCTCAATTAGGGCGGTGAGCCTTGGAACGTGCACTATTTCCCCCCTTCATTGTATTTTTCTATGTTATAATATTAATTTAATAAGCATGCATCATTCTTATAATTTAATAAGTACTATGAAAGAGAAATACTGCCATGAAAATTTGCTTATCCAATTTTACTAAATCCAGTGTGAGCAATAATATTTTACTGTCTCTGGTCTATAGAAGTGACTTCAATAAGATTTGTCCTTTGTGTCCCCAAATCAAAGTGCCCAGCCCAGGCACTGAGAAAGGAAGGGCCTGTTCCCACATAGACAGCGATGTATCATGCAGGTCTGTAGATACAGGTTTATAAAGCTTGAGCTTAGGGCCTTGACTACTTACAATGTCCAATTCCAGATGTAACTTTAGGAAAATGGCTTCCCTTTTTAAGCCTCAGTTTTCTCATCAGCAAAATAGGAGAAACTGGGCCGGGAGATGGCTCAGTGGAATAAGTGCTTCCCTGGCAAGCACAAGGGCCTGAGTTTAATCCCTGGTTCCATAAAAGAAAGAAAGAAAGAAAAAAAGAAAGAAAGAAAGAAAGAAAGAAAGAAAGAAAGAAAGAAAGAAAGAAAGAAAGTAGAGAAGCCAGCAGAAAAATTTTTCCTTAGAGATTGATGTGGAACTAGTATTAAATTCTTTACATGCAAGACTACATTTTCCCCAGTACCGCATGTCGCACCAGCCCTACCCCTGAGTACGCTCCCTGGCCACTGAGACCAAGCGCGATGGTGCATGCCTGTAATCCTAGCACTGGGGAGGCTGAAAACAGGAGGACCACTGTGAGTCTGAGCTACGTAGCGAGACCTGTACCAAGTACATAAAAAAGAGACTACGTTTTCCATACATTGTTTACTTTTGCCTTCTCTTTCTCAAATTATAGTTTGTTTTTTTTGGTGGAACCAGGGATTGAACTCAGGCCCTTGCGCTTGCCAGGGTCAAATTGAGTTTGTAGTGGCATCTTCATCGCTTGTGTTCTGTGCCTGTGCTTTTTCCATGCATGTGTACCTGAATATCTCCATTTTGGCATCTAATTCTCATCACAAGTGGGCCCTGGCCAAAACAGGTTCTCTGGCTTCCTAAACCCATCTCACAAACTGTGACAAAGACTCTGGGTTGTGAGAGTGACTGGCTCTCCATGCAGTGGGATCTGAAGGTGAATCCATGTGCGCATGGGTGCGGGGGGTGGGGTGGGGGATCTGGCTTTGGAGCAAAGGAACTGTCCAGTTCGCCAGAAGCTGACGTCACTGGAACATCTTCGATAACAAGCACTGAGAGGAGCCAGCACTGAGGTCTCTGGAGGAGGCGTGGAGTAGCTCCTAGAGCCAGGGAAACCCTGAGATAAACACCCCAGAGCATGTAGCCAAGCCAGCCCACAAACCCATTGGTGCCCACATCGCCGGGATGGGTCATGGAGGAAAAAGCGGGCAGCTCTGGAAACCACTTCTGGGAGCATGGTGCCTCCTGGCTGCAAGCATGGATCCCTGGGAACCCCAGTACGACCTGTTGACAGGCACACTGGAAGGCACATCCAGAACAGCCAGCTGTGCTCTCCTCTTGCTCCGCACTTCCATCCTGCTTGCTGCAGGCTAGCAGCCTTTGGAGAAGTGTGCTTGGCTTAGTATCATCACAAAAGAGGGAGCCTGAGTCCCTTCCTGAGCCACTGTAGGGGGCTACTTGGTATGGACTACAGAGAGTGATTCCAGGGAAGATCCCATGAGTGCTTGGCACCTTGCACTCTCAGGTCCTGGCTTAGGGCCAGACAAGGAGCATTGGCTGAATCTGGCATCCTAGGATCTGAGGCACGGGGCTACAAGCCAGGTGCAAACTGCCTCAGGCACCAGACGGGGACCTGACCAGCCTTGGCCCAGGAGCCAAGTTAGAGAGTGGAAAGACAGAGCAGTGCTTCGTTGGGTACAGAATGGAGGGCGAGTGCTGGACAGAGAGCTCTGTGCTGTCCAGATTTGGGGATTTCAGGTCCTGATCATGATTCTAGCTCTGGATGTTAGTACAGGCAACAGCTGTGTAGTAGCAAAGGAAGCAACACAGCAGCAGAGGGCAAGCATGAGCCCAGCTGCACCTGGGGTGGAATACCAGATGCTGGGATCTACCCTGAGTCTGGGCTGTAACCTGGACCAGCACTGGCCCTGCCTGGGCTTTGATGCTTTTACATACACAACTGTAATGGTAACTCTGATTGTCTCATTGCATTATTAGGGTCAAATGAGAGAATAATGAAAGTCTTTGCAAAGTTAAAAATGCTCAAGGGCAGGAGAGATAGCTCAGTAGAATAAGCGCCTCCCTGGCAAGTGCAAGGGACTGAGTTCAGTCCCCGGTTCCACCAAAAAAAAAAAAAAAAAGCTCAAGCCCTGTGTTGCTTGGTCCCTATGCTAGTCACATAAAGCAGTGTTACCCACTGGAACTATAAACACCCAAGGAGCACCCGTGTGCCTGACACTGTGTCTGGGCCACACACACACACTCACAGGTCCTCAGGGCAATCTAGTGAGGTGCAGTGTTGCCACCCCCATGCCCAAGAGAAAGTGCAAGGCACAGAGCAGTTAGGGAGCTTGGCCTGGGTCACACGGCTAGCAGGGAGGACCAGGCTTCCAGCAGCAAGTCCCAAAAGGATGCTCTTGGACCTCGGCTGCCTGCAACACAGTTCTTCCAGGCTCCCTGCCCACTGCCAGGCTTTCTCAGAAAGATATCCAGGAGCCCACCCAGTGCAAACAGACTCATCCCTATCTCTTCCGCGCAGACCAGCCCAGCCGCTGCCAGCTGCAGAGCGGCCAGTGTTTACCAACTCTAGGAGCTAAGGGTTCCAGTGTACTGTGATCCCCACGGATCCTGGGAGTGCTGCCAGGCAGCAGGGGGGCCTCCAGGTTCCAGAGGGCAATGCGGTGGCGGGAACTTCCTTGCCATGGGCAGGCCCCCCTCACTGTGTGCCAACTAGGTCTCAGAAACCATTTCCCTGAGAAAGCAGAGGCTGGGAGCTGCCTCTGAAGAGCAGGCTTCCCTTCCGTGTTCTTGGGAGGAAGGGAAGAAGTGCAGTGAGCGCTCCCTCTGCCCAGCACTTCCTGCAGGGGGAAGTGGGCGCTGTGTCCATCAGCAGGGCGCTGTTGCACTGCTCGGATTAAGTGCAACAGCACTTAATCTCCTCTCCTCTCTCTAGAAGCCCACAGGAGTCTGCCCAAAGGTGGACTAAGGTGGCAACAGGATGTGAGGAGGCACTGTTGCAAGAGCCATGGTCTTTATCCTGGGTGAGAGAAGAGACACCCGGAGCGCTACCCTCAGACCTCAAGGCTGTCCTGATGCAGCCCAGCCCCAAGTAGCAGCCATGAGGGGAAGAAGGATTAAAAGGGGCCCATCTAAAAAGATGCAGTAATCTCGCAGACAGAAATACATCCATAAAGGCAAAGAACTACATTAGGGACCTAAGGCGTGCACCTCATCATGGCAGAGCTTCTGACTGAAGCAGGCGGTCTCTATCACACTGGGAGGAAGGGGGCTTGGGATCTTCCAAGCCTGTGTAGCCCCAAGAGCCTAAGGTTTTACAAGAAGGAAGGTGGAGAAATGGGATGCAGCTCTGGAATGTACTGGAAAGAGGGCTGCCTAGTAATGGCCAGGCCTGGCCTGTGCTAGCTTTGCTGCCCCCCATGCTGGAACTCAGGTCTCCCTCTCTGGTCACCTTGATCCTTATCACAGCCTCAGCTGTAACTCTTGGTGACCACAGACTTACCATTACTCTTCCTTCCTGCTAAAAACTGCTGGCTGCCGCATCTCCCTTCCCTCCTTCTGGCCAGCTTTGTCCTGCTGTTTGCTTGGTGGCACTGCTGGGTAAGGGGGCTGGGGACACACTGGAGCTGGCTCTGTTACCTCTCTCAGGCATCAGGATGCCACCACCCGGACTCAAAGCTCATGCCTCAGAGTATGGTCTGAGCTATGGTAGGCACTGAGTCAGCTGCAGGGCTGGGCACCACGGATCGCAGGGGCCATAGGGGTGCGTTCGTGACAGGCTCCTGGGTGGTGCTGCTGGGGGCAGGGGTTATACATTAGAAGACCTGGAATATCCTAGGGCTGCCCAGAGCAGGCTGGTCCTGCGTGGCCTCCACAGGATGGAAGAGGAACAGCAGGGAACCATCTAAGGAAATGGACAGGAAGGCTGCGGAGCCAGACCAGGCCTGCTGGAAGTCTAGCTGGGCTGCGTATGGACTGGCAATTTGCTGACCACTCCCCTGCTTTCATGACTTGTAAAATGCTAATGGCGCCACTTTCAAAGTTTATTGCGATGAGGAAAGCTGGAGATTTATAAAGATCTTAGGCAGTGTCTGGGACATAAATACATTGTTATTGGTTCATGTCTAGTTGTCCCCCCCCAGCCTTATGCAGTCATGGGGCAGACTTCTAGACTTAGTGATTAATTCATGATCCAGTGCTATGATTATGGGTGTGAGTGCTGCTGGGATTATGGGTGTGAGTGCTGCTGGGATTATGGGTGTGAGTGCTGCTGGGATTATGGGTGTGAGTGCTGCTGGGATTATAGGTGTGAGTGCTATGCCCAGCCTGGGGCAGAGAGCCGGAATGCAACCTAAGGGAGACGGACTTGCTCTCTGCTGCCATGGCGGCTGCTGCTCCTCCCATGTGCTTTTGCTGTCTTGCTGTCTGTCTTGCTGTCTTCCACCACCAGGAACTGCTGCCCTCGTCCATGTGCCGCTGTGCCTCAGAGCCAGCTGAGAATGGGCTGAAACCCCGACTCACTGTGAGCTAAATAATCCTTTCCTTCCTTAATTTTGGGTGTCAGGTATTTTGTCCCAGCAAGGAGAGAAAAGTAATGAAGACAATATAAATACTGTGTGAGTGTTAGAAGTTGTGAGGATCAGAAAGACGAGGTAGAAATTTCAGACATTCCAGGCTGGCCTTCAAAGGTAGTAGAGTTGGGGCAGGAATGGGAGGGATGGGTGCAAGTTCCCTGCCAGGTATGCCAGGGACATGGGGCAGTGCCACCCTGTCCCTCCCCATCTGCACCTTGCTGAAAGGGTGAGGATATTTTGCTCAGACTTTGGCTTTGAGTCAGGGCCCGGCCACCCATGCTGAGTGACTGGCTTTCAGTGGGACTCTGTCTGAGAGGGACCAGATTGTGTGTGGAGCCACAAGGAGCGGATGAGGGTGCATCAAAGGTCCGCTGCCATGGCCCTGGCCGAGCCCTGCAGTCTCCTCCGCTCCTTACTCATCTCTTGTGGCCTCTGGTGTCAGTAATGGTGTCAGTGCAGGCTAGAGGCCCTACTGCCTCTCTATGAAGTGGGAAAATCAAGGGGTAACTTTAGCTGGCCTCCAAGAGCCACTCAGAAGTGGGGAGCACTCTGGGAAGACACCAAGCAGATTCCACCTTGTGGGGCGCACAAGCCTAAAGTGGGCTCCCCAGTAGAATCTTGGGAAAGTCTCCATCTGAAGGGTCCCCACTGAGATATATTTGAGATGCGCAGTGGTTCCCCTTCCTCTGCAGTTTTGGTTCTATGCTTGTTAGCTGTCATCAATTGCACTCTGAAGATACCACCTGGACATTTCCATATTTTGAGAGAGGAGCAGAGTATGTGAGTGTGTGAGAGGGCACATCTCAGTATAATTGTTCTAATTTTGTATTGGTTACTGTGGTTAAGGTATTACCGTGCCCAATGTATAAGTGAAACCTTACCATGGGTGTATATGATAGGCAAAATGGCACACACGGGTTCAATAGGACCTGCAGGCAGACTGTCTGCTGGCAGTCTTGGAGTGCAGCCCCACCTGTGGTGGGGAAGTTAGTACACTCCATTTTCATTTTATTTGTGGTCAGTCAGGATACTCCTGTGCATATTAAGTCTCCCAGGCATCCGTGAAGGTGTCCTAACACAGGTGGGGCTGTTGAATGTACCAAGCGCTCTTGTCACCAGCCAACTTTCGGAAGCTAGTTTTGGGAGCTTACAGTTTTCTGAGCGCCTTCACACACAGTAAGTACCTCAGCTGGTCTTCAGAACAACCCTCTGAGATAAGTGTGTTATTGCCTATCTCACAGAGGGGACTGCAATTTAGAGAGGTTTGTAAGCTGCCCCACGACGTCACAGGGCTGTCTAAAAATCTATTCAGGAGGGCACAGCCTGAGAGAAGAATTGAGTGCATTTGATGAAATGTTAGGGGGGGTAACGCTAGCCATTGAAAAGAACAACAAAAGAACAAAACAGAAAGTTTTTTTAAAAGCCTCACCAAGTAGGCATGGCACCTCTTGTTACCAACACCTTGTAGCTCTGCCTACACTTAGGTTCTCTCCTGGTTATGAATGGATCTTAGCACTTACTCTGATTGTGATACCATCACAGGGAGACAAAGACTACACAGATGCAGGACACGGATTCTGTAGCCAAACAGTGTTTAAATCCAAGCTGTGAGACGGGGTTATAACTCAGCAGTACAAGTATCTGCCTGACAAGTGTAAGGTCCTGAGTTCAATTCCTGGTACCAAAAAAAAAAAAAAAAAAAGAAGAGTGATTGTGAAAAAAAATAAAAATGAATCCAAGCCGTGTCTCTTACCAGCTATGTGACTTGGGGCAAGTTCCATCACTATTTCCATGCCCATGTTTGTCTCTGTAAAATATAATTCTCACAACTGTATCATAAGGTTCCTGTGATGATGCAGTAAGATATTTCCTGCAGGTGCCTTAGGATGGTGTGTAATGCAGAGGAGATTCATGAGAGTTCTAGCCAGCCTTGCCTTTGTCATTGACAGCAACAGTGTGTGAAGACCTTGAAAGGGTCCTTGGATCAGAGCACCTAGGTCTCAAGCCTGGCCTGGACCTGTCATGAAGCTACTGTGCAGCTTTGCAACCCTCATGCAACTGCTCTGTGCCCAGTGTCCTGGGGTAGAGGGATCATTGAGCCGTCTAGCCTGGTTCACAGCGTGGTCCCAAGCATAGTTGGGAGGGCAGGTGATGCAGTGATGAGGCACTGACCAGCACAAATCCAGGCGGTGGTGAATTCTTACAGACCACACTTGGCTGCAGCGGGAGCAGCAAGGGAGCTGTGGAAAGGGCCTGGCTCAGCTCCAGGCAGCGCCTCTGCTCCCTGTGTTCTAGGGGCTGGGAAACACGGGGGGGCTTCTGGGAGCAGGAATGGCGACAGCAGACTTTTTTGTGTGTGTGTCTTTTTGAGACAGGGTCTCACTATGCAGTTCAGGCTGGCCTTAAGCTCACTTTGTAGCTCAGGCTGGTCTCGAACTCACAACAATCCTCCTGCCTCAGCCTCCCCAGTGCTGGGATTACAGGCCTGGGCCACCACGCCTGACTAACAGCAGACTTTTATGGGCAGCACAGAAGCTGAGTGGGAGTCTTCAGCTGTGCCCAAACTTCGCCTTCACTGAAGGATGGTGCCTTCTCTCTGAGGTCTCCCACCACAGAACGTAGCTGTCCTGGCTGCTGTGGCTCAGACATCTGGATTCTTCCCCTCACCTACTTGTAGGGCCGGCTGCAGTGTGTTTGGCCACTTTCTGGAGGATCCTAGAGGAGTTGGTTCACTACTGCTTTTTTTTTTTTTTTTTTTTTTGTCTTTTTGAGACAGGGTCTCACTATGCAGTTCAGGCTGGCCTCGAGCTCACTTTGTAGCTCAGGCTGGTCTCGAACTCACAACAATCCTCCTGCCTCAGCCTCCCGAGTGCTGGGATTACAGGCATGCGCCACCACGCCTGGCTATAAGAAAGTTGCAACGTGCAATGCCATAATTACTTCCAATCTCTTTTTCTTTTTTTGGCGGAACCGGGGATTGAACTCAGGCCCTTGCACTTGCCAGGGAAGCGCTTATTCTACTGAGCCATTTCCCTGGCCCTCACTACTGCTTTGTACCAAGGCAAAGGTCTCCCATGCCTCCACCGTGTAGTACTTTTCTAACCCACTTGGAAGGCTTTTGCCAAGTTGCTCAATCACGTAGCTTTTCCAGCAAAAGGAACTGCATTCGTTCCAGAAGAAAGTTCCCAGGCGGTTCTCAGGAAGGGTGGCCCACTGCCCCTTGAGAAAGCCTCTGCCTGTTCGGTCGTCACTAACCTCAGTCCCCAGTGACTATAACTGGCCAAAAATGAAAGGGCTGATCCTACAGAGAAAGTAAAATCAACCCTCTCCTCCCCCAAACCACAGCAGCAGAAAACAAAAGCGAACCAAAACCAATCACCCCAAGCAGCCCAGTGAGACTGGGGACAACTCCTCCCCAGATTGTTTCTCTGAGTCACCCGGATATAAAGCCAGAGTGCCAGAGGACAGTTGGAGCCAGAAAACTTTGAATGTGTCAACCAGAGCTTTCCAGGTTTCCGTGCCCACAGTTTTGTGGCAGGGATTTTGTTTTGTTGTTTGCTCTGAACGGTTGGTTTTTCTTTGTCCTTACGTGAACCTCTGGCCCACTTGAGTGTTCTGGGTAAGCCTAAACTAAGCCCCTAAGCCACTTCCAAATGTGTCTTCATGTCCCCAAGGCGTGGGTCAGTCAGAGAGGGGGGGATGCAGCCCCTGAGGATGGGGGAGGCTGCAGGCAGGCCCTTCCAGGGTGTCAGAGGTCACCCAAGATTGCACAATTTCAACCCTTATCTGCCTCATTGAGGCCATGGGGGAGGGGCTGGAGGAGGAGCCTCCAGCTGGAGATGTTGAACTGAACAAATAAATACGAGGGGCACCTGGCTGCGCCCAGCCTCACGAGAAGAGTAGAGCAGCCTGCTCTTTGGAGATGAGTTGCCTTGAAAAAGCCAACAGCCACCTCCCCTGGGGCTTCCAAGTTAGCCTGTAATTATTCATCCACTCATCCTGAAACTTTTCCTTATAATGTGGTCTGTGTTTGGTGGCATCTTGAGAGCTACACAGGGAAATGCCACACAATCTTTGCTCCCTAAAGCCTCTGCATCTAGTGGTATTTAGCAAGAAACATTAGGGTCTTGGGGGTCTCTTGCTCAGGGCCTGCTGAAGATGCCACCATGCACAGGCATGACAGCCTCTCAATTCATTTGGCTTTCTCTTGAATATATTTTGCATAGGCCATTCACAGGGTACACAGAAATTAGGGAATAGAATGGAGTATCCAATGGAACCCCTAAATCCCACCCTTCTGAATTTGTTGGCTTTGTCTAGTGATGCCAGTGGTAAATCAAGCAGCATTCTGAGCAAGCAAAGATCAGCAAGGTGGAGTCCTTGTTCCTAAGCACTTCAAAATCAAGCGGCAATTACATCGGCATCTGTGTTCCTCCCCACACAATTCAAAGACACCCACCCCAGCTACAGGGAGAGCTGAGTCCTTATGAAGACCTTTGGAGAGAGAAAACCAGCAATGGAGGACCCGGACGAGGGGAAGAATAGTTCTGATGAGGGAAGTGTCTGAGGGAAATTTACTAACAGAGGTCACAAGGGTGGCATTTGATGGAGACTGGAAAGGAAAGCATTCAACCTGAGGGTCAGCAAAGCAAAGAGACAGTGATGTGAGCCTGCGGAGCTGACGGCAGAAGAGTAGGCAGCTCACTGGGGTGCTGGAAGGAAACAGAGAATATAACTCCACCCCAAAATTCTTTACCACTATCTCCTCTCCACCACTGATGTCTGAATTTTATGAGAGGCCAGGAAACAACAAATTCAACTCTGTGGAGGAACTCAGTGAAGGTGGTGGCACTCAGTCTGTATACTGCGGAGAGGCTTTTCCATAATTCTTCACCTCAAGAGAAAAGAAAAAGGGTGAGCAGAGGGAGAGAAATCCTTAGCCAGCCCTGCCCAGCCCAGCCCTTTGCAGGGCATATGCTTCCCTTGTGGGCTGTCCCTGTGACACTGTATCTGCCCTCCTGAAAGCCACATGTTTTACTTTCTAACACTCTAAGGCCTTCAATCCCCTGCAGACCCCAATGTTCCCAGGCTGACCCCTGGCAGGGAGCTCCCTCCCCTCAAGGCTGGTGGAGGGGATGAGGCCCCTCCTGTCCTCCTTGTCACCAGCCTGAAGGCCAGAGTCTTCTCCAGGAAGGATGAGTGCTTTTCTTCAATGTGACCCTCAAGTTCTAAAAAGCCAACCAACTGTGGACGTCTAGGAGCCTTTTCATTTACTTCTTATACATCTTCCTTTATATCCACGATCTCAGGGTCCTCTCAAAGTGAGAAAGGTACCTGTACGCAGCTGTTCTCATTGTCTCAGGGGTGGCGCTCCTGGGCCTTCATTTCCAGCCTGTAAGATGACAGTAACCCGTGCACTCATGGGTAGGCATCGGGCAGGCAGGCCTGAGTGATACTGCTTTACAGTGGCTTGCAAGTTGGGTGAACAGGGTCGACGCCTCTGCCTCTCTGAACCTCGACCTGCAAAACGTTCCGTTTCATCGTTGGGCTGCTGAATAGGTGCTGCTTTTACCAACAGCCATAACCTGTGGAGGAATTTCATTTGTAAATGATGGAAAACTTTAATGCGGTGTTTTACTACTGAAGCCCAGCTATGGGGGGCAGGGACCGGGGAATCCCAACGTCGAGATGTCTAGCAACATGCTCTTTAGCACACGCGTTCTGTCCCTTCCTTTGCCCTTCGAGATCATGCAAAAGCTGACCTCGCGCCAGCCTCCTGCGCGGGCGGAGTGGTGCACAGGGACGCCCAGAGAGGGGTTGCTGCAGCATAGCTCCCCTGGCCACCCCCACTGCATCTGCTAGGCTCCTGGTGACTCACTGCTTCGGCTGAACGACCCTGTTAAACCAAGTACTGTCTGCGAAATCCATTAAGGCCTGAACAGCTGGATACAGATTAGTTTATCAGACAGGGCCTGGGCGCGCACAAGTGAGGAGCGGGGAGGAGCCTTGCTGGGTCCTCGGATGGAGGACGCGGGTCCACACATGGGCAGCTCTCGCCCAGGGCGGCAGTCGTGGTGCCATCTGGGATGCCAGGCCCACACTCTGCGGCCAACCCGATGCCCTCCCCTCTTCACTGCGGCTCTGGGAGCTAGTGCGGCTTGCTGCCTGGCTGTGTGTCTGCGCATGTACCTACCATGACTGGCAGGTGGCAGAAGGAAAAAGGTAGCAAGTGAGTCTGGGGGACATGGAACGGGTCCTCTGGATCTAGGGACGAAAGGGCCCGGGAGGCAGGACAGTAGGCAAAAGGCAGACGCAGCCTCTGGGGTTGGCCTACCATGAGTTTCACAGTGCTGCAACACCACACCCACTTTTATAGCTGCTACCCCAGAAAACGCATGGGCACCAGGCTCCTGGCATTTTCCATGAGACAGAGCCATTGTACTCCATGTACCTAGCTTCCTACCCAGTTTCAAGGGTCTCCTGGCCAAAAGTCAAAAACAAAAACAACAACCCACCAGCCACAGACAGTGGTGTTTTTCTTTCTTGGCTAATAAGATTTTGTTAAGCTTTATTTTTAGAGAAAACTGTATTTTAAGACTGGCTTCCAGATATATCTATCTAGTGCAGAGGAGCCTTGAACTCACTATGTGGTCCAAGCTGACCTTGAACTCAGGACAATCCTCCTGTCTCAGCCTCCTGAGTGGTAGGATTTCAGGTGTGTGCCACCACACCTGGCCCAAACATAAATCAAACATAAAAATATGATATATATTTTTCAGATGGTACATGCTGTCCCCTTTCTGATACAGTCCCCCAAGATGCAGCACTTCCCCAGAAGCTGCAAATCTTTTGGCCCACATTTCCTTCTCCTGGCATATGTGGGGGGCTGCTTGTCAGAGAGGCATCCCTTGTGTTCATGCAGGCTGAGGTAGGACCTCAGGCAGGAAGTGAGCTCTGTGCTGGGCCGGGCGCAGTCCTCGCTGCATAGAAAGACGCTCGGACTTTCTCTGTCATCAGCAGCCTCCCCTTTTTTAAATTTATTTTTTATTTTATTGAAGTACAAATATCAATGAGACAGTTTTAAGTCACCTTAACAAGATGGATTTGATAAATTAATATATTGCAAACTGTTTTCATAATGTTTTGGTATCATACAAGGTACATACATGATATTATACTTACAGAGATTATTATACCGTATGTCTCTTATCATTAAAGAGAGTGTAGCTGTTTGTGTATCTTATTTTTTATACCTGAATTACGTCAAAGATTCAATAATTAATACTTTCTACCTTATTTTCCTAGTGGTTGTCCATAGTACTAGAAGCCGACATAATATCCTGTCCAACCATCATTAGTGCAAATCTTGCCTCTCATAGAATTATGTAGAAGCACAGCATTATCTATCCCAACTGTACTGTCTATACACACACATCATGATTTTCCCTTTCTATACCCCTTCCTTTGTCTACACCTGTCAAACATTGTCACTCCATTGTCATTCAACCAATTTAGGTGCCTGAACTCGATGACACAATCCAACACAGTCCAGCATTCCACAACAATAGTGAGTTATCTGAAGAAGTTGTCGACCATAGCCGTTTACAGCTCAACTTATTATTATGGCCCCGCGGTGTATACTTCATTTTTATACTTTTCTGATGGATGGTTAAGACCTAGATAGAGCAAGACGTATATACCAAAACATGTAGTTTTGTTTCTGATGAAGTCAGTGAAGTCCCCTCAGGGTTTATCTTGTAACCCCGAACCTTATTCTGTAGATCCCTTGTCTGCGTCATCCATGTGGATGAGTCACAGCCGATGCTTGACCAGTTTGCTCTCTGGGAGAGCCTGAGAGAAAGTTTTCTCTCCATGTGACTCTCCCCAGGCACATTATAGAACTTCGATCTCTTTCCTCTGTGGCTCCATAATCTCCTTGTTCAGAAAATTTGGGGCTCAACTGAGTTTCATGATGTTGCAGGACAGGTTCTCCTGTGCCCTGAGGCCTCGCTGACCTTGAAAGGCTAGGGCCAAAATGTTGGCTGGCCTGGCAGCTCTTCTATTTCTCCAATTTTAATCTGTGAACTTAGGTTGTTAACCATCCAGAAGAAAACCTGATTAGTATCCTGCAGCATATGCCATTCAGCAGCCCCTTTGGTGACTTTCACTAAGCTCCCACTGTGGGCTGCACATTGGCCCACACGCCAAGGGCACAGTAGAGGCACCTGTCACCTGTAGGATATAGTGGAAAAGACACAAGGACGCAAGTGAGTCTGTGTACTGCGCAGTCTGGCGAAGGGAAGACAGCCGTGAAGGTACAGAAGAGAGCAGGAAGTCTGCCATTGGAAAGGAGACCAGGGAGAGGGCCTGCAACAGTGTTTCAGGGAGTGGCCCTGCCAGCTGGTAGGAAGGCTTTTGCTGTGAGAACCGAGAGAGACAGCTCTGGCAGCGCGGGCAGCGCTGACAACGAGGGGAGGCGCAGCAGCACAGTCCTTGGCGTGGAAAACTCCAGAATGTTCTAGCTGGAGTGTGGCAACAGTCTGGTTTAACTGGGATTTTTATCTCTTTTTCTCCTTCTTGTACCCAAAATCGAATGCAGGGCCTTATCCTTGCTGGGCAGGCGCAGCACCACTGAACCACATTCCTAGCCCTAACTAGGATGTTTTAAAGGCTCCTTAAAAAAAAAAAAAAAAAAAAAAAATTGGATCCACTTCCTCACCGCTCTCATTTTGAAAGGTTTAAACTACTGAGAAGAATGTAGTGCAAGTGAATTCCACGAGTCCCCACTCATAACTGCGCTAGCCAGGGCAGTCTGGGTTCACATCCCAAGTGCCTCTGTTACCCTCGCAGAGAGAGGCGCAAGGCGGCTGTGGGGTGCTAGAGCCACCGGGCTGAGGGGCCTGCGAAGGGGTCCGGGGATGGGCCTCCACCGGTCTCCCTGGAAAGTCTGCAGCAGGTGGAGGCAGCGGGCTGGAGAGCAAACAAAGGCCGCCTCCCCGGTCTCTGCCTGGCCTGTCCCCTCCTCCCGCCAGCGCCACCAATGTCCTTTCTCTGGCAGCGGCCAGGTGTGTTTGAAAACAGACCAGCCCAGCCCTTCCCGTAGCAGGAAATAAACATTGCAAGAGGGCTGTGGTGGGTGTGCGCGCAGGGTTGCGGTGTAGAGCGTGCGCACCCATTCTGCGGCCGCAGTTCCAGCTGCGCCAGGGCAGCCGCTGCGGGACCACGCGGGTGAGTGAGCTGCAGGCAGAAACTGGACAGAGCCAAGCCGCGTGGGCAGAGGCGCGGCACCCCTCCTCCTGCCCCGGCTGTCCCGCCCACCCGCGCCCTCCGGCGCACAGTTAAGACCTCCTTGCTCCTACCCTCTCCCGCTTTCCTCCACCCGCGGCAGCTGCCCCGCGGAGGCACCCGGGGCCACGCGGGCAGCTGAGTCCGGGCCCTGCGCCCCTGGATCCCTTGGGCAGCGCGCGGCCTCGGGAGCGGAGCAGCGCAGTGCGGAGCTGTGGGATCGCGCGCGGAGGCCAGGCTGGGGATGCCTGAGGGACAAGCGCCCCTCCAGGGCCGCGGCGGGACCTGGCGGATGCGCAGGCAGGTGCCTCGCCGCCGCCACTGCCGCCGCCGCCTCCTTTCCTGCTTCTTCCGCTCCCCCTTCTCCGCCCGCCCAGAAGTAAGATGAGCGTGATGCTGTGGCGCTGGGAACAGAATAACACCACCATGAAGCTGGTAAGGGAGCAGCAGACTCCGCTCCTTCCGGGGGCGCTGCCCCACTTTTACACTCTCGTTCCCACCCCTGCCCCCAGGTCCCCTGTAGGAATTTGCTTCCTCGGGTGGAAAGCCCCAGCTACCACTCGGTATTTCCCTTGTTGTGAAGATTTCAGGGTGTGTGTGTGTGTGTGTGTTTGCAGTGGTGTGTGTGTGTGTGTGTGTGTGTGTGTGTGTAGGGGGTGGGGCTGACCGCCCTACCTCTGGGGCTGACCGCCCTACCTCTCCAGTCCCTTCCTCCTAGGGATTCCTGTGGCTCTATGGTTGCCTCCTGTCCTAGGAAATCTTACTCGGCTTGGTCTCTGCCGTAGTCTGTGCCGCAGTCTGTGCCGCGCATCCCCGGCCACATTGTGTCCCATACCTCCGGATGCGCCCGCTGCGGAGTGTAGCTCGGGTGGGGTAGGCCAGCCTCGCACACAGGTTTGGGCTGCGCACCCTGAGCTCTTCTCCCGCCTCTGCACGCGCCCTAGTTCTCTGTCCAGCTTGTGAAGAGCCACCCAAGTTTTCAGGTCCCCCTTTCTCCCGTTTTCAAAAATAACTGTTCCTCTTCCCTGCGCGAGAGGAAGAAAGAGCTGCTTTGCTGCGCTGCCCCAGGAACTCTGGAGAGCCTCAGAGCAAGCTGGAAGAGCCTCAAGGCCCTTCTCTGCTTTTGCTTATATGATTTGCTTTTGTATATCTGTTTATTTCCCCAGTCAGATGATTTTAGCGGGCAGGGTCCATAATTTTCCCCACTAACATTAGCCAGGGAGGTCAGGCAACCACGTGGGAAGTTTCTACCTGAGCACAATGTGGCCAGCGCAGAGGGCAGGTGGCAGACATCACCTCTGTGGACCCAACTAGTTCAAAGACTCAAGAGAGTAGGTTTCACTTTCTTACTTTTCCTTTTTGTTTTCTTGATGGTCCTGGAGGTTGGTCTCAGCGGTCCACCTGCTAGGCAGACACCCCAGCACTGAGTTTCAGCTCTTTTCAACATCTGGAGAAAAGGTCACCCTATATTGTCCTGTCTGGCCTCCACCTCCCAAGTAGCTGGAAGTACAGGCCTGTGCCTCCATTCTGGGAAAGAGTAGGTATTAATGAACCAGAATCTGTACTGATTGGGGTGAGCATTTGAAAGACACTACAAAAAAAAAAAAAAAAAAAAAAAATCACAGTGGCTGCATTGGCTACCAACCTAAATCTCCTTCGCAATATAATGAACATATTTGTTGGAAAGAGTGGCACCTGGCTCATAGTTCTTGTGTTATGTTTGGCTGGTCTGACTTTAAGCTACTATTTTACAGCTTCATTTAATGTGCTGTAACATTAGCAGACGTTAGGCACCTTTGCTTACCATACTATGTCATGAGTCCAGCTCTCTAATCCTTTCCTGGAACCTTTCTTCTCCCAGACTGCCCTGGGAGAGCCCAGACTTTCACTCAGTTCTCTGCACACTGAGATCGCACTGTAATATGTAGCACAGCCAAGCTAGATCCTGGCCTCACCTGATTGATAGGTTGCCAGACCTAAAGACTTAAGAAAAAATGAGACAACAACTATCTGCCAGGAAGGGAGCCCTGGAGCCTCCCCAGGGATGGCTGTTGGGGCATGGTGGCGAGTGGCCACCATTCGATCTGAGATGCCTTCTCTGCTCCAGTACTGCAGGTGCTTCATCTGGGGAGGAGGGGCACTTTCTTCTTTGTGGGCCAGAGGTCAGTCTTTATTGGGTCTGTCTGGGTCTTTAGACCTGTCTTTTCAAATTAACTGCAGGGACCACCCAAGGTACTTGTCCAGTGAAGTGCCCGCTTCCTATCAGTCAGAGGAGGGGCCAGTGGGGGGCATCAGACACGCTGGAAGTAAGTGGGAGGCAAGAGTTACTGTCCTGTGCAGCCCACAGCACCCAGAACCTAGGCCAGACCTGCTGTGACTAGCTCCTGCATCCTCAAACTAGGTCTCAGCTGTTCCGTAGGATCCTAGTGTGGAGGCCTCAAGAAGGATGCACCCTGAGTTTGCTTTCTGCTCATTGTTAGGGGCAGATTGCTTGGCTGGAGAAGCAGTCTGTGGCCATCCTGAAAGCCTTAGCTGGCAAGTGGTTATTGGGTTGAATTCCAGTCTTGCCACTTAGGGGTGTCTGAATCCATTTTTCTCATTTATAAACTAGTTGTTACAGTACTTTTTCTCAAGTGGCGAAGGAAGAAATGAGTTCATCTCATACCAGGACCCAGTGCAGGGTCTGGAACATGGGCATCTAGTAAATGGGGCCAAGTGTGCCTGGATTAGTAGTAGTATTTTCTTCAAGGGTACGTGATCACATCGGCATTATGCTCTTGGGTGAACGGGTTGTTCTCTTGT
This sequence comes from Ctenomys sociabilis, assembly GCA_004027165.1. Taxonomy (NCBI): domain Eukaryota; kingdom Metazoa; phylum Chordata; class Mammalia; order Rodentia; family Ctenomyidae; genus Ctenomys; species Ctenomys sociabilis. Next base: position 118,027 of record PVKA01002096.1, read on the forward strand.
GCTGGAGGGAAACAAACCTTTCGTACCTTCGGATCATTAGTGGCCCTGAGCAGGAAGGAGCTCTCTGGGACATCTCGGGAGTCAATTGCGTGTGAAGACAGCCCCAGAAGGAGGCCTGGGCCAGAGGCGGGAGCGTGCACTTTTATCACTGATGCAGTTCAGCAAACATGAAGTCAGTTAACCCACAGCTTGAACGTTCACTGTTCTGGTTGAATAGTGGAGCTAAAGGTTTTGCTTTGTGTTTTATTTTAATGCTAATTGGATAAAGCAAAAAAGTGTAATTAGAAGTAAAACAATGTACACCTGGGGGTGTGCTCGCTGCAGGAAACTATCAGAAATGCACCTGCCCACCTTGGATGGAGGGCAGGAGCTGGAGCTCTCACTTCAGGTGCAACGGGGTCACAGGCCTTTGAGGAAAGAAAGTGAGAGGAGGGGACGGCTCAGGCCTGAAGCTCCTGCTGGGAGGAGACAGCCTCAGACCCCTGATAGGGTGGTTCTGACATCCTAATCACCTCCCAGTTTTTTAGATTCTCTGGGCTTAGACAAGGCAAGGAGAAACAATGATGAGACTCCCAGAGTAGCATGTGTTCTCTAAGCAGCGGGAGAGCCGGAGGAGGGGGAGAGGAAGGTCCCTGAAGGAGGCCACCCTCGCAGCCATCCCAGTGCTACTGCCTGGTGTTCCGGCTGGATACCTCAGTCAGAGCTCTGCTGCAGAGCTCCTGGCTGTGCAAGGTAGGGCCAGTTGCATTGTGTTTGCCAGCGTCGGTCTCCTCGGCTGTGAATGGGAATCATAGCACATCTTAGAAAATAGTGCATCAGGCTTTGAGCTCACTGTCCAGCCATGAGCTGGTGGGGAGTGAGTGATTGCAGTTGGGTGATGGTCCTGTGGGGGCACCTGTGTAACATGTACTGCACTTTTATGTGCATGATTCATTTCATGTCCTCTTTGACCCCTATTGCCCCATTCTCTAGACGAGGCCTTTGAGACTCAGAGTTCTGTGACTTCCCTCAGCTCCAGCACAGCCTGAGTGTGTAACCTGGGCCAGTGCTGCTCTTCTCTGGGACCACTCTGTGACCTGCCTGCTAGCCACTCTGGTCCAGGAGGTACTGAGATCAAAGGGAGTGAAGTTGGGGTGGGATAGGTCACCACCCTTCAGTGTCCTGAAAAAGCACTTAGGGGGCCTGTCTTCCAAAGGAAGGGGAAAGTGGTCCTGAATGAAGAATAATTGAGAATAATGAGGCTGAGGGCCTGTGCGCTGACCTCTGACCTTCCACCCCAGTGGCAGGGGCTCCCTTGGCCTATCTACAGCCAGGCTCACAAGTAGGTTGGAAGAGGTCAGCGGGTTAAAGGGTCCTGCCTTTCTGCAGTTGTGTGGCTCACCCCCAAAGGCCAGAATGCTGTGTTTAAAATACTAATGCTTAATGTCCCTGCAGAAGGGATGGCAGTAAGAGCCCTGCTGCAGCTCACAATTCTCTCCCTCTCTGTCTCTTTGTCTCTGTCTCTCTGTCTCTCCCTCTCCACCTCTCTCCTTTCCTTCCAACTATAATGACATACAAATCCAAATAAATATTTAAAGTGCTTCATGTGACGGATTTGATATGTGTGTGCGCTGTGAAGTGACGCCACCAGGCTGGATGTCACAGTGCCTGCCTGTCCTCACAGCACTCTGGAAGGCACTGGTAGACAGATTACAGATTTGAGCGCAGCTTGGGCACTTCAGCAATTTACTGAGACTTCGTCTCAAAAATAAAAAATAACAAAAGGGATGCTGGTGTCACTCAGTGCAGAGGCCATGGGTTCAGTGTCTGGTACTGTCTCTCCTCCCCCTTGTAAAAGGATTATCACTGTAATTAACAGTGCCATCACCTCGCTTCAGGTCTTATTCCTCATTGTTTGCACAGAGTCTTATCTCAGTTTCACCTTTTCTTCTGAATAGATGCTCACCTGAAACTACCCTCTTCTATTGCAGAATATCAGTCATTTCACTCTTGGGAAATTCTGCTTTCTACTAATTGTAACTGGCATAGATTTTGCTCTCTCTCCAATACAGAAATCATGTTCTGTTAACTCTCCAAAGCTCAAGGGTAAGCAGTCCCATCCTTTCTCCAAGTTGGAATACATAGGTGTGTTTCCATCAGACCTTGTGCCGTGGGTCACGAGCCCTCCTACCCCTGATGTGCTTTTCAGAACTGAAACCGCAGTGTGGATGGCAGGCTTGGACTTTGCTTAATCACTGGGAGACTGAAGGCTGGGGCACCTTTGGGCTAAGAGGACCCCAACAGTAGCAGGTGACTTCCTTTGGATGATGTGTGAAAGAAACAATACATTTTCCTTCATTTTTGTGTTAGGAGAGACATAGACATTTATAATTGGTCCCTTGAGTAACCCAGCAGGGCTTCTATTACTTATGTAGTTGTTCTTAAGTGGAAATAGAAAAAAAAATAATAATAATTTCTAAAAATTTTGTTTTGGCTTCTGTCATGCAATGCCCCCCACTCTGAAGACACATGGCTTTCCTTCGGGGGTCTGGTCTGTAAGCTCTCCAAGACATGTGATCTACAAGGTTTGATGAAAACATATGGTGGGAATTAAATTTTTAAAAAATTGATTACAGTAAAAGACCTTAACCCATTAATGCCCCTCAAAAGGCTTCCCTTGCTTCGAGCATGCTTAGTCTGTCCTTGTTATGTTCTGAAGCAGTTCTGAAAGCCCTTTCCCGTGATTGTCTTTAGTTGGGTTGTCATGGCTACCTTAATGTCCTGAGTCAACTCCAAAGGTTTACTTTTCATAGTCATATTGATGCTGGAGAAGAGCCAGATGTCGCGCAGTGCCAGATCCCGTGGCTCAGGAAGGTGAGGACATACCTCGTGCTCGTGGGCCTGCCTTGCCACCGGGTGGCACTAGGCAGCAGCTTTCGCTCTGAGTTTATCACAACCCATGAAGACAGCCATGAAAGGGGACCCTCGGAGCTGCTTCACCGTGGCAGGAACCACGGGGGTGAGTGGGTTCCAAGCAAGGGGGAGCATTTTAGGAGAATTAATACCAATGCACCTTTTACTGCAACAAGTTTTAAACATTTAAGCATTCGCCGTCTATTGTGGTCGCACGTCCTTACTGCCATCATCTAGCCAGAGCTCTGCCAGGGGCTGTGCTGCCTCAGATGCAGCTGCAGCCTCTGGGCAGGAGTGGATCCTTCCAGCGTGTATTGCAGCTGGTGGCCTGTGCTGCCACTGCTTATTGCAGCTGGCCCCAGGCTGCCCCATCTCCCAGAGCGAAATCAGGCTGCTTGTCTTCTAGGCAGCCCTGGCTGGCTTCTCTGCATGCTGGGGACCCTGAAGGCGGTGGTGTGGGCTGCCCTGAATCCCCGAGTGTTTGGAGTGCGCTGTGCCTCTGCTCTGAGACTTCACTTAGTGGCTGCAGGCACAGACACCGACTGCTGGCCTCTGTTCCTTCCCAGCTCGCTGTCAACTGTCAATATCCCTTTAGGAGAGTGTCACTCCGCCTCTCAGAGCCTCAGATTCTCCAACTGTGAAGATAATTTTTCCAAACTTGGGGTTGTTGGAGTCATTTGATAGAATACATGTTTTAGAAGCACGTTAAGCTGGGGCGATGGCTCAGTGGAATAAGCGCTTCCCTGGCAAGTGCAAGGGCCTGAGTTCAATCCCCAGTTCCACAAAACAACAACAACAAGAAAAAACATAATGTAGAAGCACGTTAAAGTCATAAATAAATACCAGCTATTGTTCTGGCACTGCTGCTGCCTTCATTCAACAAAAGTTTATGAAATACATGCTAGAGACTGAAGGCACACAGATACTCCTGCAGATTTATATTAGTGGAGGAAATGAGTTATTTTAAAAAACACATTTTTACAATGCTGAACACTATGGAAAAAATTATGGCATAGGAAGAGGATAGGGAGAAGGGCTGGCAAGATAGCTCAGTGGACTAAGGACCTGCCTAGGCAAGCACAGGGATTGGGGTTGGTTGTGGGGTGTGAGTTCAGGAAGTGGCCTGTGACTAGAGGTCCCCAGCCCTGTGCTGCACCATGGAGGAAGGAGGGACCTGGAGAGACCGAGTGACCGCCCGTGGTCCCTTGGCCTATGGCCCCTTTCGGGGCACCTGCCGTTACCCATCCTACAAGATCATGAAGAATGAGCAGAGATAGCGCTTAGAATCCAACCTGGAAAAGCCACATTGCTCTGGAAGTGGGCTGCAGATGACGTCACCCTCACGTATCCCATTACCTGAGCCTCTGCTAATCTTTGTAGGAAGCTTGTTTTGCTGCAACTTGAGCCTGGAGAAGGCAGCATTACCTTCTTGTCCTTATTGAATGCCTCCTAGACTCAGGATAACATTTAATCTGAGGAGTAAGGGGATATTTCCTGAGATAGCAATGAGTTCATGTTTGGGAATTAAGCAAATTGAGTTTGTGGCATTGGTTGGCTTTTTTAAAAGCCTAACTGTGGTAGTAAATGTTCTCTCCACAAAAAAAGGGGGCCTGGCTTCTGCATGGGGAGGAGCATGGGAGGGAAGCTATGCATGTCACAGTTTTCAGTCCTTAAAAGTTCTGTTGCGCCTCCCTTTTAGGTGCCATTCAGGTTGAGCTGTAGTTAAGTTGAACCTTTTTATCTGTTAGGAGCTGAACCTGGGCTTTTCCTTTAACTGTGCTTCGGGTCCCCTTTTTACTTTTTGTTTTGAGACAAGGTTTCACAGAGTCCCTAAGTTGCTCAAGTTGGGTTTCACCCTGCAGCCTCTTGCCTCAGCCTCTCAGCATGTGCACCGTACCTGGGTATGGGGACCCGCCTTTGAATAGAAGCTGGGGGACAAAAGAGGTTTGTTTAGGTTGCGTTTCCTGAACACATGCCACATGTCCCCTGTCCTGTCTCCTTCACAAGGTGTTATTGCCCAGTGAAAGATGATTGCTCACCTGCTTTGTGCCAGGTGGGCTTTTTTTTAATTGTATGTATTTGGTACAGGGTCTCAGTGTACAGCTGGGACTCATAGTGATCCTCCTGTTTTCAGCCTCCCCAGCACTGGGATTACAAGTGTTGTCACTATGCCCGGTCGTGGGGCCGGCATGGCTTGTGGTACTGGGGATCAAACCTAGGTCCTTGTGCTTACCTAGGCAGGCGCTTAGTCTGCTGAGTCATTTCCATGGCCCCTGGGTGGGCCTTTTTTAGACAGTAAATGGATTGCAGGTCTCCTGGTCCAGGCTGCTGCTTGGCTCCAACCAGCAGAGATCACTGCAGACTCCATGTTGTTAATGTTCTGGGTTCCTTAGCTTAGCTACTTGGCACACCCTACATGGCAGCAGCTATTCCAGGAATATTTAAATTTTGCTTCTAGGTGAGTCCCCAGATAGATGGTTCCTAGCGAATGGGAGACTGCCCGCTCTCTGTCTCCTTTACCTCCTTTCTCTTACTCCCATTCTCAGAAGAGAAGACCTGCACCCTTCCAACTACATCTGACCACTTGCACCCCCGGTAGAGGGGCCAAACAGAAAAAAAGAGAGACAGAGGGGCTGTTCCCCCAAGATAAAAGGTACCATGTGGCACCTGATGCCTGCTTTTAAACACAGTCGTCTCCCCTCCTGCTGAGCTGGGCTCCATCAGGATCTGAAGGGATCCCCCCCAGAAGATTCCAAAGCCTCTGTTGCTCCAGTCCCTGTATAAAAGGACAGTATCTGAATAAAACCTATCCACATTTACGTGTATAAGTCATCTCTAGATTACTTACACTATAAACACAACATAAATGTTATGTAAATAGTTGTAATACTATATTATTTAGAGAACTATAACAAGAAAACATCTGTCCACATTCAGTCCAAATGCAGTTACATTTGGAATATTTCTACCTGCTGTTGCTTGAATCCTTAGATATAAGGAACCAATGATGCTGACCTTTGCCTGGCCTGACATGGCCCTTCCTATGGAAAAGAGTGACTTGGGCTTGAGAAGGAGACTGGAAAGCTAAGGGAGCATCATTCTCCTGGAAACCTCAGTGGGAACTTGGGATGGAGGGAAGAGTGGAGAAGCTCCCTTCCTCTGCAGCATAGCTCCCTGCTGCCGGGGTCCCCATGTGCAGCTGGGGCGGCCAGACTTGCCCAGAGGGAACACACTGACCTAGGTGACCCTGCCAGACCTGGAGGCAGTTGCTGACTTCTGCCCAGGACGTAGGCATCACCCAGCAGTGAGTGGTAGATAAACCATGTCCAGGACAAGAGGGAGGTGGGTGAGGTGTTGATTTTAGCCATGAGAAGAGCTCAGTTTTAGAGATTACTTCTCTCCAAGCTTTGGTGTTTCTGTTGGGAAGACTGGCATACCTGGGAAGGTTCTGGGAAAGCCAAACTTGGGCTCAGCCAGAATGGGTGTTTTCAGGGGAGCCTTCCACGTCCTTGGGACTTGGAGTAAACCTGGAAGAGGAGGCAGAATTTTTAGTAAGGGGGGGGAAAAAGATTGCCAGTGGGGTGAGTAGAAAGTGTTAACATTTTTCTGGAATTGAAGACATTTCTTTCGTAATGCTGCTATCAGGAAAGGGGCTCCTGAGTGTTGGGCTTCCCCAGCTCAAAGGAAAAGGACTCACACCTCCTGTCCTTGTAAAGCCCAGGTGCCAGGTCTGCTTCTGACTCCATTCCATTCCAAGTGGTGTGGTTCCAAGGACAATTTAACACGAATACTTCAGATTTAATATGTCTCAGATGTGGCACGCATAACCTCCCACCTTGTCCCCGTGGCTCCCCTTTCTGCAAGGCAGGGCTTCTTGGCATTGGTACCAAGTGACATTTAGTGGCAGGTACTTCGTGGCTGTGGGAAGTGGTCCTGTGCACTGTCAGGTGTCTAGCGGTGTCCCTGGCCTCAACACAGGGGCACTTGTGTAGTGCTAGCGACAATCAAAGATGTCTCCAGAACTTCCTGTGTGCCCTTGATTGAGATTTGCTGTAGTAAACAGTGCCCATGCTACCTGCTGCTCAAGCCGGAGCGTGAGTCCTTATCTTTGAGCCCTCACCCACATTTCTTTATTTCAAGAGAAAATGCTTTTGTTTGGACCTCCCCAGTGGATCTAGGTGCTGATACCTCTATCTGTCACCCAAGGGACTGCAGAAGTGTCCCAGCTGGTCTCTGTGGCTCCACTGTTGTGGCTTCCTGTCTGTGGTCCACATAGTACCAGAGGCACGGGAGAGTAGAAATGACTCTTCAGCTCCTGTTGTATCAAAGTACATTTTGAAAGTATGTTCCCTTTACACAGAAAATAAGGCTTAGACTCTGAACAGGGTTCAAAAGCTACTCTGAGCTACTCTGCTTCCTGCCAACTCTTCCCTGCACCTCTTTCCCTAGCTCCTCAGGCCCAGCCACCCTCTTCTTTCTTCCCTTCCTTGGACTCCCAGATTGGCGGGGTTCCCAGGTCTTCTCTAGCCTGGGAGGACGCTACCATTCAGGGGCTTCTTCCTAAATACCGCCTGGATCTGTCATGCAGATATCTCCTCCACGTCTTAGGACTCTACCTCTTTTTCCTTCATGACATGTGCCCCAGTTAGTGATTGGCTGGCTACCTGCTCAATCAGATTGCTGGCCTCTAAGAAAAACAGCTTGACTGCTAAAATTAACCCTAAGCCCAGGCGTCAGATAGGTGCTCAGCAAATATCTGTTGAATAAATAAATGAATTCATCACTTCATTCTCCCTGGGAAGAGAGAGATGTCATGTCTCCACTGTAAAACTGGTAGCAGCAGCTCTCTGAACTTAGCCTCCCAAGAAAGTCAGTAATACGTCAGTTTTCTTCATTGACCTTTTCTAGACCAAGAAATCATTGCTGAGTGGACAGATGATGCATTCATACAGTAAATATGTGAGGAATGCTAAATGATTAGAATAAACAGATTTTAAGTAAGTAATAGGCGGATCAAGGTCCATTCTACCAACCCTGAGGCTAAGGTACTGATACTGTTTGGGGGCATTGTTATTGTGGGACACACAAATGGCACACAGCCTGGGCCATTGGTCAGTCCTTAGCAAATGTTGAGTTGAATCAAGGCATCAGTGGAAAAGAGAAGAGACGCAGGCACATGGGCATTCAGGTCTCATCTTGGAAACATATCAGCCAACAGGTCTTGATGCGAGACAGACAAACCTCGTATCCTCTGAGAACTTACTATCCAGGGGGAGAAATAAAGACTTTGTTGAACAGGATAGTGTATAACTGTGCTAAACAGCATGGTACTGTTTGGGATATCTTTCGAGTTGCTCTGAAATAATGTGGAGGCCATTTACGCCTTTAGGGACCACACTGAGCTATAGGAAGCATGGAGAAGTAATGAAGATTCTCTGCATTCTCAGACTGTTTTCTGGGACTCCTGCAAGGGCCGACTTCTTCTCTGGTTACCTTTCTCCTGGCTCTGGGAAAATGCTTTATGACCATTTTTATGACCTCAAGGCAACTCACTAGGCAAGTTATTTCCTTGTCTTTGCCAAAGGGAAAAAAAAACCAAGGGCCTGGTAAGTTGCCCGGGATCCCCCAGACTCTGATGCTCGCTTGTGGGTGGCACTTGTGAGGTGGCCCCATGCTGTCGCCTTCCCTGGCTGCCTGGGGAAGGGCCTGTCAGCAGTCTCAGCCCACTGCTGTGGACCTGTGGTTATGGGACCAGGAGACCAGGTACTGTCAGAGCTGCAAGTTTGCAATGACGAGTTCTGGTCCAGACCAACCCCTTTAAACGTGGGCCAGCTGACATCCAGAGAGGGAAAGTGATTCACTTAAGGTTGAGGTCCCCAGTTTCTGATTTCCAGCTCAGCGCATATTTTTATTCCAGCACTGTTGTCTCTTATTAGAAAAATAACCCCAGGACCCATGAGTGTCTATTCTCAGAGGCAGAAGGGAGCAGTGAGTGGATCAAAGGCTTTTACAGTGTGAGGCGCAAGGGGCAGGGCTGGAGCTGGGTCTCTGCGGCCAGCCTGCCTCAGATTCCAGCCCAGCTGTTCTTGATTCTGTCACCTGCATAACCACTAGGGTGGCCGTTTTTCTCATCCATGAAGTGGGCATATCCTGAGTTCCTCCTAGCCTGGGATGCATGGAGGATTAATGAGCTACTATGGGCAGGGGCACCAAGTAATACCCTCACAGCGCAGGGATTGTGAAATAGCACTCCCAGTATTGTTGAACCCCAAGGGTTGTTCACTGGCTCTATGAAACTGGGAAGCCAGCTGACAGCCCCAAGCTGTGGTTTCCTCCTGTGGAGGGATCATTCCTCCCTGTGTTTGGCAGGCCCTGGGTAAATGGCTGCTTTTCTTCCTGCCTTCCCAAGTGTGCTAGCGAAGCAGGCAGCGCAGGCCTCCAGCAGAGGACTCTGAGGGCTAGGCCTGTTCCCACTTGTAGGGAAGGCCTGTAGCTTCATTCACTTCCAAAGGATAATTCCTGTGCTTTTTATTCATCCACACATCTTGGGCCCTGGCTGAGGGGCACACACTGTTCTGGGGTTTGGCGTTGCATGACCTTTTATCTGCATCACCAGCCCATGGCATATGCATGATGGTCGTCCCCATCTGATAGACAAAGCAACTAAGTCTCACCCTAAGTTGCATTGCTAGTGAGCAGAAAGACCATATCGCTGGATCCAGATCAGTCCAGCTCAACAAAATTTATCCCCTTCACCACTGCTGGCAGCCCTGGTTGTATATGCATCCTGTCCAGCTTGGGCTCATTCACACAAAAAGCACCAAGGGAGGATGGGGCATCTTCCTGGTTCACCATGACCACCTCACTTGGTTCACCAAGACCTGTCCTGCTCGCCCCCCCATTCCCCACCTGCATGCCACCCCATTTGCTGGAGCCTGTGACTGTGCCAAGTCTACTGAGTTCTTTTCCCAGGCAGCCCAGATATAAACCCAGAGGGACACATTTGGGGGGATAGTACTGGAGCAAGCTGTGTATGGGAGCTATTCTAAAAGGGTCCCCAGTCTACAGAGAGGCCCCGCCCTGTCATTGCTGGTGATAACCTACAGCAGGGGAGCTGGGAGCTGGAGACACCTTTCCTCCACCCAGAACAGTTCCTAAGTGAGGCTGTCAGTGGCTGGCACTTTTCTTAAGCATTCTATGGGGTTGGGTTGGAAATCTTGGCCATAGACACCCTGAGAGTGGGTACTTTTTCTCCCTAGAGGGGGCCTGGCACTAGACGAAGGTGGGGGGAGCTGTAGGGATGGACTCAAACTCCAGCTTTGCCTCATGCCAAGGATGTGATCTGGAGCCCGAGCCCACTCCCATTTGGACGTGGTCCTTCCTCTCTGTGTGAAATGACATTAGCCGTGGTATGTGCTGAACGTGGGGGCAGCATTGCTAAAGGAATGGCCAGCCCATGAGATGGCAGATGTCCTCCCTTTACCCTCCGTGCACAGTACCAGGCTTGCGGCAAGGGCCGGGCATGGAGGGTGTGTTCTGTACCTGCAGTCAGATGGACTAACACGCCCAAGTGGTCCAGGGAGAGGCTGCATTCAGGAACCTCTGCCTGGCTTTCCAGCTCATGCATGCTCCGTCCAGGTCACAGGCTTGAGCAGCTCCTGGGCCAGTGACATTCTGTGTGAATTCTGAGCTACCTCCTCTGCCCTGTAGGTTCTGCTGGGAGTCCTGGGGGCCTTGGATCTGAGCAGTGGGGCATGGCCCCCTCTGCCTGCCCTTTGCCATGGACTCTGTGCACCAACCTGAGCCCTAGTGTACAGCAGGCATGCACACTGCTGCTCTGGTTTATATCTCTCTGTCTCTCTGCGGGACATCGCTTCTGCTTTAGTTGAGACTTTCAGGTGCATTCGTAGGTACTCTTAATACTCTTATCTTGGCACACTTTGTGTGTTTAATAAAACATAATGTCCATGCAGCTTTTTCCTGGAAAGTTAACTTTAGTTCTGGAGAGATTTGGGGTGCTGAACTTGGTACCTTCAAAGTATACAGGCTGGCACTGTGAAGCGGCGGGAGAGAATCCGGGGCAAGCAGGCAGTGCCCAGGGCTTGTTTTGGGATGAGTCGTTCTTCTGTGGTAAGGTTGGAGATGCTACCTGGCATGGGTCTCCACGCATACATAATACCATAGCAATTGATTGCTGCTACATTTGAAGTTGTCTTGCATTGTCCATCTCTGATTTGGAGCTATTAGATGAGTATGGAATCAGTTTTACTTTTGCTTAGGATTGTTTAGGAAAGCCAACCAAATGAGCTGAAGTTCCAGCAAGTTTGTAATGTGTCCACTTCTCTCACTTCCTGCCAGCCTGCTCCCTTGGACCTGGGCTCCCCGCTTCCCTCTGGACCCCGCCTCTTCAGCCTGATTTCCCTACAGGTGAAATGAAAAGCAAACTAGGTGGCATTGCACCCTGTCTTTCTGTGGCTGCACACAGAATAAAATCTACCCACTGTCACCTGAATCACATCTGTATTCAGACATCTTCATGGCACCCTTGTTTCCTCAACTGTGAGCACTGGGACTACTTCCCGTTCTTAGGCAGTTTCAGCTCCATCTCACCTCGGGCCTTTGGGCCTTAGCCACTCCTCTTGTCCAGAATATTCCTGCCTGGCTCCTGTGCAAGGCATCCCATGGTGCTCTTCCTGCTCTCACACTGAGTGCCCCTCTCAGCTGGAGCTTGGTGTACATGCTTTTTATTTCACATAACAAAATTACCCTGCTTCTTGGTGGGCTTGTTCACAGATCATCTTTCTCATCCATGACCTCAGAGATTGGCTGCCTGAACATCTACTGAATGCCTGGTTCCCGCTACGGTATCACACATTGGGCCCAATGAGTATTTGCCAAATGAAGGAATGACACAGTTCTTGAGCAGGGTCCTCTGCAAAGAGATGTGAAGTTGTACCGAGGCCTCCCTCCCACCCACTGAAGCCCGCTGTGGCCGGCTGCATGCCCTCCCAAGGGCACCATTGCTACACCGGTTATGTCACAGGGTGGTGTCTTCCTCACATCCTCTGGGAGAACCTGGTCTCGTTGACAAGAGTTCTGATGTTAGAGCCCTCGACAGCTGTGGAAAGACTCAACTCATTTGCCTGGCAAAGCAGGTGAGGCCCCACCTTCAGAAAGCACCGTTAAGCCAGAGTATTGTTGACAGTGACTACGGCTCTTCCCAAGAAGACTTCTTCCTTACCCAGGGCATACTGTCACATCTGTGCCAAAAATGACCACAGCAGGTCCCCAGGGACCATGGTTCACCATGCTCTGTTAGCAGTAAGATAGATCCTTTACTGTGTCCCCTTAGGATGAGTAGCTGGGGAAAAGGTCCTAAGTGCATGTTTATGGAACGGCTGGAGAGAGAATGCCAGCCTTTTATTTTCTCACATAATTGGGAACTTGTCTCTCGAAATTTCTTCACTCTGTGGGTTTTTCCAATTAGTTCACTTGTTTGATAATTTAATGCAAATTTCCCTCTTATCCCAACTCAGTGTATTGAACACCATATTCAGAGAAAACAACTTAAATAAAGACATCATGGAAATGTGTGTTTTGGAGGAAAAGGCATGGCTTCATCTCTATGTCCCCACTCAGCATCCCATAGACCAGGCTGGGTCACTGGCTCAACGTCCTGGGCCACTGCCCATTCGTCAGAGGACATTCCTGACCCCAGATGATTTCCTTGCAAGACCAAGTTATTCCCAAGAACTGGAGAAGTAAGACAAAATGTTATTTAAAGTGGATTCTGAGCATTCTTAGAGCCATCTCACACTATTTTGATTAGCTGAATAGATTAGATATTTGAAATTCTCCAGTGTATGTGTTTGTAAGAGTTGATGTCCATGTCACCAGACTTATTCTTATACATTTGTAGCTTTTCCTATCTTTCTCTACCTCTTGTGTTGCTTACTTATTTACTAGTTTTCTTCCACTCGACTACTTACTTTAAATTTATATAAAGAAGAAATTATATTTTTAACAGTAGAAAGCAAAGTAGCATTATTGGGCATAATAGAAGATAAATATAAAAACAAATACATAGTTATAAAACTAAGATGTCCACTAGGGTAGAGTCTAAAATCCTACAGACTGTATCATGAGTGGTTCATCTATCACATTTTGTGAAACACAGATTCTAAAGTAAATCTAACTTTTTTTTTTTTGCAATGTCAGATTTTGAATCCAGGGCCTCCCACACTCAAGTGCATGTTCTACTATGAGCGAGGCCCTCACCCATAAATATAACTCTTATTGACCAGGAAAAAAGAAAGACAACGGGAAGGGGGAGGGGCTATGGATGTGTGCAGAATTGCCAGAAAGTTTTAATCCGACACTTAGAGGTGAATTTGCCTCTTCAAAGTGTGGTGAGGATTTGTCTGATGGGCAGGTCTGCTTTTGTTCTCCGGTCCTATTGTGGAAATTATGTTGTGGCCATTTCTTTTCCTAGCATAAGATTTTATAGGTTCTCTGAGCCCTCCTTGACTCTGGGCAGGTTGGGCCAGACTCACTCATTGGTCTGTACCACAGATTGTAGTGGCTGTGACATAAATGTTCAGGAAGGTGCTATGCAGGTCAAGATGGTCCCAAAGGTGACAGTAAATCTGGATCCCTGACACACCAGTATATTGGGCAGTTCTTCAGAACAGAGCTAAACACCAAAGTGCCTACAGCAGAGGAGGCACACAGCCACTGAGTTTAAAGAACTGAAAGGAAAATTGGGAGATTAATCAGTAGGAGCCAGTCCAGGAACTAGGATCTCAAAAAGAAAGGGACTCCATAAGGGGACTGGGGACTTAGAGAATTTCTGAAAGGACAGGAATTAGGGTGCCGTTAGACTTGTGGCTCCAAGGTCAAAGCACCATAGCTGAGCCCCTCTGGATC